>JAAGAY010011780.1:11521-39347 GCA_011801015.1 Ardeotis arabs
TCCCCTCGCCCCGGCTCCCCACCAGCTCCACGCAGGCCGCTCCCACGGCGGCCCCCGCTCCCCGCCCGCCCCCGGACCTGCGTCCGTTGCCGGCTGCGCGGCGACAGCTCCTCGGGCTCCAGCATACCGGCCGGCCAGCGCGCCATGGCGGGCCGAGTGGCGGGCCGGGAACGGGGCGGAGCGGCCGCTTCCCGCTCCGGCGAGGGGCGGCCCGGCCGGGCTCCCGCCCACGGCGCCTTCCAGTCAGGGCAGCGGCGGCCGGGGGGGGTGCGGGGCTGCGCTCGCCGCGGGACGGGGTCCCGCCCGGCCCCCAACGGCCCCGGGGTGCCGCGTTCCCCTCAAAGCCGCGGGGCGCCGCCGGGCTGCCGTGAGCGGGGTCCAAGTCAGGGCGGAAGGACGGCGGGCGGCAAAGCGGGGCGGTGAATTGTGCCCCACACACAGATGCTGCAGCTCGGCCTGCTCGGGAGAGAAAAGGCATTTTTAACAGAGAGGTTACAACCCGCAGGACGGGTCGTACAATGCACAGGAGCCGTTGCCCGGGCACAGCTGATGAAATCTCTGCTCCAGCCAAGCAAGCAAACCGCTGGTTCCGTGAGCGCACCTGTACAAACGGGGGTCTCAGCCCCTCACCCGAGCTCACAGGGTCACCTTGTGCAAGGCAGGACGGGCACAGCTCAAATGCCCTTCCTGGGCTGTGATAAAAATCAGTTAAAAAAAAAAAACAAAACCAAAAATACAAACCCTGAAGAAAAGCGCACCTGGAGCAGGGCTGGGTGCTCCCAGGAGGCTCTCCTGCCCCAGTATCTGGAGCATAAAATTTGTAATTCACAAACGTTAATTATATTTTCTACCTCAGGTGAACATCCCAAACTTACACTTTCAGAAGAGCAGCTCAGCTATCCAGCTTTGAAGTACTTGTGCAAGTAGCAAGGGAGAAGAACAGAGGCAACCCCAGCTTTGGGACGCACAGCTCCAGTAACTGCTTTTGATTTGTGGTCTCAAGGGTATCCCTGATGGGGCTGTAAAGCAGGCTTACAGGGATTATTGTCACTGAAACAGTAGGGTTTCTAGAACCAGTCATAATTCTATTTGTTTATAGCAGAAAGAAAGGTTCAAATAGCAGAAAGAAAGGTTCAAATAAACTCCTGAGTTTAAAAACATTTATTTAATGTGAGGTTTTTGTACTTGACAAATGTACAAGTCTCAGAAGGTTTAGCAAATGAAACAAAAATTTAATAAACAATGATTACATCTTCAGGGCTCGCTTTTATACAGTATTTACATTTTCCCAGTTACAGTACCGAATATGAAGGCTGAAGGAAGTGTCTGCTTTTGGGTTTGGGTGGTGCCATGATCCCCAGCTTTCCAGCAGCCGCTTGCGTGGCACTAACCGTGTACGACGCTGAACCGCAGCCAGAGGAGGCTGGAGCCTTTGCGCTCGCCGGCCGCTTGCTCCTTCTGTACTTGCTGTAACCTCTGCAGAATTCAGAGAGAGGGGACGATGTCAAACACCTGCCTCACTCCCCCTTCCCTGCACCCATGGTCTACTTACATATAAACCACCGCTAGATTTTCTACAAGACTGTGCTTTCATTTTTAAAAAGTTTTTATTTTCATCCAGATGGCTGGAAAAATACCTTTGAAATGTAAATCAAGCGTAGCTGTTGCTCTGGCATTTGCCTAAGGGCAAGAGGCAGCTGAAACGGGGACAGAGAACGCTGAACCAACCCCACTCCTATTAATCCAATTAGAGTATCAACATTAAGTGACACTTCAGGGTCAACGGCACTTAATGATGAATATTTTAGTAGCTGGGAAGGTGAAGAGTGGGAGTAAAACCCACTGAGCTGGGAACTGCCATTTGCTCAAGAAACAAAGACCAGAATGAGGAAAAACAGGGCAGAGGAGGAGACAGCCTTGGAAAGAACAGACCGGGGCAGAAAGCGATGAGTTAGAGTAAGGCAGACCGTATCTTCTCCTTGATGATGAATGTGATATTTAAGCAGTAAAATGTAAGCAGTTAGTATACCAACAAAACCTAACAGTCTTTAAAACTTAGGCGTGACTCTTCAGGGGAGGATTTTACAGAATGCTTTGGAGAGCACATTAATAGCGTTTAGAGCTGCCCTTCCACATGGCCTGAACTCCTCCAGCTGAAAGATAGCGCAATTTCTGTTACGCTGATAGACTCGTTCGTTCCCTTTCAGCACTGAGTCACCATCGTGTTTTGAAGCATGTCCTTCAGCACAAACTGCTACCACTTGAGTTACCAGACTAACAGCTACATGCACTGCTAAAACTCCAAGCACGAGGCCCAGCCTGGCTCTCTCACCGCCCTGAGACAGTTTAGTGGAGGACCTGCCCTAGAAGCTCAAGACCAACCAGACTGCTGGATCCCAACATTATGCTCTTGATGCAGGCGTTGCCTTGTACGGTACAATCGGAGGAGGAACACGAATTAACAAGGGACTGGGAACTGAAGTTCAAATATTCCACCAAATCTTTGGAGTTTTAAGCCCTCTTCATGTTTCCAGGCACAGAATCCAGTCACCCTGCTAATAATGGTTACGGCAGCACACTGAAATTCAGCGTCACTACTTAGCTTGTGGCAGGCAAGAGTGAGAAACAAAGGACAATTGTTAAACATCCTCCCTCACCAGGAGGTTTTGAAACAAAGGATGCTAGAAAACCAAAGTAGAGCAACTGTTACCAGGTACCTGGATAATTTTAAGGCCATTCTTAAAGCCCATACTTACTCAGGAAAATGCAGTAGGATAACCGTGCAATTCTGCGATCATCATGCTACTCTGGACAAAGACAAGTTACAAATGACCACAGGCAACGCACCCTTTGAGATGAAACTGCTGGCTACCACCATTACTCGTCTTTTTCCTCTTTGATTCTCTGAAGTTTGGCAGCCTTTTCCTTTTCCTTCTTTGGTTTGCATTATTGCAGAAATAGCTTGAGGTTGTAACTACATCTTCTGCTTCTTCATCGCTGTCAGGCGTGCCAGTGCTTCCCGTAGCTGTGTCCCCGTTTTGGCAGGCAGCATCTTCTACAGACAGAGAGCGAGTTAAAACTAACGAGATCGAGATAGTGCCTGGGCCAGTCAGAACTGTCAGCTAGAACGCACAGACTGTACCAAAACTCTGTCCTTGCTGTTCAAAACCCCCTTTGCACTGCCTTCACCCTGGTGATGCTCCAGGCTCAGCTGAAGGTGTTTTGCAGGTTGGTGTAGAGCAGGGACAGAAGGCAGGTTTGGTTTATCTCATGGCATAAAAGAATACTGGCCAGTCCTATTTTCTCTAGCTTGGCTTCTTGTATGAACTATTTTGGTAACACTGGGCTTTCTGCCTTTACACTCTCTTCCTCTTGTCAGCCAGAAAGAATTATGGAATACACCATAAATACTACAGTCAAATACGGCACTTGTTTTTAAAAACAGCATCAGAGACAGCCGAGAGCTCCTTCTCAATCAGCCATGATCAAGAGGGACGTGACTCGTTGCACAGGCAGTAGAATAAAATACTTAAAAATCAGGTTTGTAGACATGCATTTATGCACATTGCAGCGTATGAAAGCACAGCCTCCTCAAATATAAACATGAATCGCTTTAAAATCGCAAGCCCCGATGTCTAACCTGATAGCCACGCTGTATTAAACAGCCTCAGTACGACACCGGCGACACGCTACGCTCGTGTGGAGTTACCAGATTTACTAGTCTCAGGGCTCAGTTCTCCACGGAGCTGAACTTTGTATCTAAGGCTCAAGCTGTGCAACGGCGTTGTAAAACACTACCGTTCTGACCCGATAACTTTTTTTTTTTACACCTAGCTTCGAAAGCGCTTCACGTTTGAGCACGGGCTAGTCAGTGAGGACCCGATTTGCTGACCTCAATTACTATGAAAAATAAAAGGCAGTGGTTACTGATCGTCTGCCCGGCTACGTTACCCCATACAGAGCAGATGTGGGTGTAAAAATATGCAGGAGGCGCAAGACCTTTGACCGGAAGGTGACAATTCTCATTATAAGTGAGCACATTACACAAATCCCAATAACCGAGGTTAGGAGCAGAGCTGTGCGCTTAGTTCTCGTTTTCCTTTTTTAGCCTTTTGGAGATATGCTGAATTTCACTAGTGAGAAGATAGCAAGACCTCTGTATGTTCTGAAAATGTGCAATTGCTCCCTTTTGGTAATTATTAAACTGCAATAATTAGTAATTTATTTAAAACCAGGTAACTTTTGAGTGAAACTTCTGGTAGAGGAGGAGAGAGGGGTAATAAACAGGACAGTACATGTTTAGGTACGAAGTATACTCAACCTGGTGCGGTCCATTCAGAGTACTTATCCATCACTTTAATTATTTCTGCACCGTATTTTTCCAGTTTGTCCTCTGTGACACCATCAATCTGCAGCAGAACCTCCGCATCAGAGGACAGGGTTTCTGTAATGTGACAAAGTACCAGTGAGACATGTCAAACCAAGTAACCTTCTTCAAGAGAGACCATGGTGGAGTATTCTGGAGGAAATTAATTCCTTTTAGTGCCACACTATGCATTTATCTCCTTAAGGCAGCAAGCGTCTATTCTAGCAGATTTGCTTCTAGTTGCTTAGCACAAAACCTAGTCCAAAAGCGTTCTCTGAAAACGCTTCCAAGTTTGTTTTGCAATATGATGACTCGGGTGGCTCTTGTACCTGCCCAGCAGGACTGCTACAGCACGAACTGCAGCTCCCAGGAATCTACACTATGTCAGCTACTTCCACGGGACTCGCTCGGTTACGTACGCTTAAACCCGTTCACGCTAAATGTTAGAAACTGTAGATTTTCTGTCGGAAAAGGCCCCAGTTGCACATGCGGTCTACCGCCGCCAGGGGTTCCAAGTAACAAAAAACCAACATTACCTGCTATTTTCTTTAGAGTTGAAGTACTGAAAATATTGAAGTAGTGCACATCGAAGACTTTCCCAAGTGTTTTGCACGTGTCTGTAAGTTCCCCAAGGCACTTTTTAACCATCTCTTCCCGCTGTGACATTTTTGCCACGGAAGCTCTTTGCTTTCTGATGGCACTGGCACTTTCTGTTTCATGAAACTCCACCTGTTAAAATAACCCAGCCAGTAACTTGTCAGGGGAGTGACTGGAGAGCCATCGTTGGAAGAATGATTTATCGCACAGGAAACAGTGAAGGAAACCAAAAGTATTCTTTGATGGACCAATAAAAGCTATTTAGCAAGTATACACTATAATTTTTTTCTTTTCTTTTTTTTTTTTTCCCCTTACATGCTACTCAACCACCCCTAAGTTTCTCCTACAGAGAACTAGCCAAGCATACACAACACAGGGAAGAAGTCCTGAGAAACCAATTCACAGCTAGCTTTAAACAGAGGTCACTAGGTCCAATGCTGAGGGCTCGGCTCTTCTCCAAGCACAGCACTAATGCAGAGGAGACACTGCCTCAAGCAATTCTGGGACTGGTTCCATGACCTTCTTGAAGTGCATTTTCCATCAGCGCTCACCAGTGAGTGGAAAAAAATAGAGCAGAAAATGCAGGAGAAGGTAGCACTGTTCCTTCTTTTCTTCTTAGCTAGCTTTTTCTGTGTTGGTCAAACCTTCCTTCCTTGTCAAACTGGAATCAGATGGGTGGGGGAAGAGGAGACAGATTTAATCCCCTCCAATCCTCCCAAACCCTTTTGCCTCACAACATTATTATTCGAATACTGGACTAGAAGTCATGCTTATTGGATTCCATTCCCTGCATCTGCTAGAGATTAGTTCCTGTACTTCAGCTGGCAGGCAAACTATGTTTCAGCTATCCTAGGGTACATGTACATAACAACTGCAGCACGTTTCCTAAAACAATACGTTCAAGAAAAAAAAAAAAAAAAAAGACTTGTTACGCACCTGTAGTGATCCATCTAGCACAGCCTGAGCTTTCTCTCCTAGAATGACATACGCTACCGCTTGGTCATTAGCTGTGATATACAAGTCTTCATCCAGGATCTTGTCCAGGACCAGTTTTCTAAAGAGCCTTTCAACATTATGCCTTGAGTAGGCAGCTCCCTTCCCAAATATTCCAGATTGAATCTTCGCACTCTTTGTACCTGTACAACAGGAGTCACAGGATTAGCCCGTGATTAGAAAGCCCTCGTACGTACCTGCAGACCTGCGGAAGATTCCCAAGGGTATGCCATAATCTATGCACATCAAAAATGCATGTAGGCACCAGAAGCTCCAAGCACCACCAGAAAACTAATACTGTCACTATAGCAACCTGAAACGGATTAACGCTTTAGCCTCATTTATTTTGGATCATTTACCACCAAGAGATTCCTGGGAAGAATAATTTTGCAAAATATATCTTGTTTTAAAGCACTGCAGGTATTGCACAGACCTCCTGACACTTAGCCAGGAATTTACGCACCACGTCTGTTTGGGTGTTGCTTCCAGAAGAACAGTACTTACCTAAGAAAATGTCTACCATCATATTCAAGGTGTACCTTCCAGAACCTGTATTTCTGTTTGCATTTATTCGGCCCATTTGTCCACAATGCTCTTGTACAAATCTGACAATGCTCTTCACTTCATCTGTTACGTTTCTTGATTTGTAATCCTATTCAAATAAATGTGATTAGGAAACAACACTATGTGGTGCTGTCCTAATGCAAGTGGTTACTGACAGCCTTGTTTTCATTATTGAGCTTTTTCCAGTCATGAATTCATTTTGTTCCCAACACAGAAATAGTTGTTACCTAGTTAGTACACCTCCAGTGATACAATACACTCACAGGACCTCTGGATTTGAGAATACTCTGAAAAAAGCAATAATACATACCAGCTGATTGTATATAACCTCTGCTGTGTTCATTCTATAGAGTGAGCTGCAAGAGCGCTGCGTGAATACTGCTAATCAAGGTACATCGTTTGGAAAGCATTCCCCTAATTATTCTGCTGCCATGCACTAGAACTCACGCTTCCAATACACATTAAAATGGGAAGATTGGACTGAATATGCGTTATTCTAGTCAATTTTTGTCACAATCACAGCTATGTGAGGTAACGCCTCAAACACAGGACTGAGAAGCAATATCATGAGGTACAAAACTGATCTGGTTTAGAGACCAGCGACTCCTCCCTCTCTGCTTCAACAGCCGTCTTCTCTTCTACTCCTGTTCATGCCACTAACAAGTTTGCTTCAACCCTTGACGCACAAACCCTAACCTTTGGGCTGCCTCAAGCAGCGTACACCGCCTAACGTGGCACTCGTGCTACTCTGGCAGCACAAAGCTGCCTTGAAAAGACCAGAATAGGCAGTTGAAGGGATTTCCACAGAGCCATTCCGATGGATCTTGTGTTAGCTCCTGCCTCCTCTAAGCACTGTGGCCAACAAAATCAACACTCAGACATCCTTACACCTCACTAGTCCTCCTCCGACAGAACCAGGAGGATCGTTATGTGTTATTCTACTCTAGGTTAAACCCTGGAAATAATTTGAAGCATCCGGCATCACAAAAATACAAGACTTCTTACTAATTTTCTCAATTTGCCTTCCCAAATGTCATGTAACCATTTTTCAAATGCAGCTAAATGCAAAATCAGTTCAACAACACTATAAATAACAGATAGATATATATATATTTACCTTATTTCTACTGCAGTTATCGCAAATTACTTCTGGGTGATCTTTACAGAAGGTGGGATTAAAATTAGTTTCCCCAAAGTAGGCCAAAAGCTGAATTCTCCGGCAATCAACTACGTTCTCGCAGTAATGAACCATACTGTACAGGTTGTTAAAGTGGGTCTGTCTTGTGTGACTGTTTCCATCTTTCTCCACTGAAACACAATAAATTAATTCCATTTGTTAAACCTGCACCTCTGCATTTTTATATATTGTCAGATGGACAAAACACAATACTCTCTTTTGCTTAAAAGAAAAAATGAGAAGGTTAGTACAGAACTAACCTAGGATAGATTTTACCTCTAAAATTTTAAAGAATGGAGAAGGGAAATAAGTCTAGGATGACAAGAATCAAGAAAGCAAGATGGTTTTGACTAAAGTTAAGTACAAGTGACAAAAATCTTTGATTACGGAAAACCGTTCAGGTAAAGATGCCCAGTTCTCCCATTTTTGCAATACCATACATGTGGCACTTCTGAACAAGAACTTAACCCAGTCTGTATGGGACCGAGACCAGTGACTTCTTTAGTATCATCTCTTAAGTTACAAAGATGAGAACTCACTCAGTATTAGCCTCCTAAGTCTGGTTACGTCACTGTAGCTGTAGAAGAGCAGACAGTGAGACATTTCGCCATCTCGTCCAGCTCTGCCAGATTCTTGATAGTAACCTTCTACAGATTTAGGAAGAGAAGCGTGGATAACGTAGCGTACGTCAGGTTTGTCAATTCCCATTCCAAAGGCAATCGTTGCACATATAACCTAGGAAGGAAAAAATAATGTGTTACATACATGCAGCACTCTGCAGCGAAGATAGACAGGCAATCAGGACTATGAAACTGTGCAGAACCCGGAGTTTCAGTTGTAACGCTGCAAGACGAGTACAAAATAGCAAAACCACCTCTCCTTTCAGAAGAGCTACCCCAGACAAAGGGAAAACTCAAAATTTAAGTCTCAACATACAATTCAGCAGCATCCCTAGAGCTGTTTCAGGAGCCTTGTACTGCTCAGTTCCTTCCTCCCGGAGTATCGTACCTGGGAGCAGTGCTGCAGCCTTTGACTTGTAAGATTCCCCATAAAATACAGCTGACGTGTTTTGGCAGATCTGTTTGGATCAGTTATTTAATACTGCATCTGAGTTGGCAATATCGTTACGCAACTTCACTTTCATTTACTAGGCCAAGAGGAATAAAGGTGCTCTATATTCTGTTCACTTTTTTCCCCTAGTTGCTTTTCCTTTACCTGGCACCCTTCCTGATTAACCCACTTCTTCTGTACAAGATCTCTGTTGGAGTCAGTGAGGCCAGCATGGTAGGCAAGGGCAGCAAGACCCTCCTTCTGCAGAATAGCCGCTGTTGTGTCGCACTCATGGCGTGAAAGGCAGTAGATTATTCCAGAGTCATCTGCAAATAAATAAAACAAAGATTTGTGCCACAAGACAGCTTTGTTCCCTTTCACTTCCTTAACAGTCATACCTGTCAAGCAAATACTTTTATTCCAACAGGGAGAGGTTGGTAATGTAATGCAATAACTGCTTAATAATCAAGAAAAGTAATTTTATTAATATCAGATGGGTTTGTTAGTTTCTCCTGACCCAATTTCCTGGGGATTTTGTAAGGTGAAGAAAAGTTTTCCAACTCAGTCCTGTGCAATCTTAGGATTTCATCAGCAAATCACTACATAGACGGAGAGCGAGAGCCGTTTAGTCAGTGACACGGCACTGGAGAAGCTGGTAAGGAGCCAGAGGAAGGTAGGAATCTCTGGAGATACCTTCAAGGGGAACCACAGATAAGCAGACCAACGGAATGAACCAATTAAACCAGTATGGATATCAGGGGACCTTTATACTCGGCTAGAAGGCCTGGCAACCTCCAGCAAGGTTACTCAAGAGCATTACCGTAATTTACTGCCCTGTCTTCACTCAAACTCTTACCTTTAGGTGCCTGTAAATCCGATTCCCATTATCAACAACATCATTTTTCCTCCAACTTGTTTTTCTTGTAAATGTATTAGTCGCTTACAGAAAGACACAAGTTTGGGGTTTTTACAGCATTGTAGAAGCTTCTCCTGCCTTAAAAAGGAGTTCACAAAAATGCATGCAAGCACACTGTGCTGCTCCGTACTCACGTGGATGGTATTTTTTAATCCATTCCAAGCAATCCAGCGCCACCTTCTTTGGCTTCTTGGGCAATACATCATATTTCAAGTTATGCCTGTTGAAGCTCATTGTAAACCTAAAACATGACAGTTCATGGGTGCCTGTCAGCTTTGTGGGTGCAGTAATCCTTTCAACAAACTAGGTATTGACTGGAGCGCCCCAAATTCAACTAACTGCCACTTGCTCTGCATTAGCTGCAAAGGAGTTGTTGTTCCACTATGCCCATGGAGATTCACATCACTCATACTTTGGGTCTAAAATTCCTGCATTTTTCCTGTAGCTGTGAAAAATACAAACCTACATGGCACTATATAGAAGGAAAAAATGCCCCTAAAGCAAACACACACAGCGATTTGCCTCGCCTTCATTTTTCTTCTGAATAGTTGCGTCCGCATTTGACTCATCAAATTTGCAAAATGTAGTGTCAGCTCCCTCCTGCTACCCTAAAATACATTTCTAAACCAAGAAATTCAACAAAACAGAATGCTTTCTTTTTGCTATGTACCATGAAAACACTACAATACAATCCAGGCCCAGTCATACCTCATTATCTGTGTTACTCTCAATGCTAATTAAAAAATACTTCCAGCTCTTGGGGTTTTCAAGCATTCCCATGAAAAGCACCCTAAAATACAACTTGCACATTTTGTCAGTGACATAGAAAATGTCATTATGTTATTTCTATGAAACAGCTTCCTTAATCACGCAAGGAAGAGTTCGGCAATTTTTTTTCCTCTGACTTTAATATTTTGCATTTAGCTCCCATTAAATGAGAATGTATGTGTGCAATTTAATCAGCTACAACTACATCACTATCAGATGGACCTGGAATGCCTCTCTTACTTTACTAAGTTTTCCACTCAAAATTTCTGCGGCACAACAAATTGTTTCAGGAAACTGCTGAGCAACTTACACTTGTGGTTTCAGCATCTCAAGCTGATTCAGAATATCCTTCTGTACTCTGGGGTTCGCAGTGGCCGTAAGAGCCATCATAGGAACAGAGCGAAACTTCTTGCGCAGCATATTCAGTCGCTTGTAGTCTTGTCGAAAGTCATGACCCCACTAGTTTAAAAACAAAATTTGAGCATAACTAAGTAAGATGCTCCAACGAAGTCTTTTGCCATTTTGAAAAAGTCTCAAGGTTTTTACCTGGCTGACACAGTGGGCCTCGTCAATGACAAAACGCGCGAGGAGTTTCCTGTCGTAGAGGTTTTCCAGGGCTGACATCAGTCGGTTGCTTGCACAAACCTAGGCACATATCCACCCGTGGCATCAGAAAGCAAACTAACAGAGCAGAGTGTCGCCCTACCTAACCAAGAATCCAGAAACAACTGCTCTGTACAGCAAGGTTAATCCTGCCTGCACAGGTAAAGCTTGAAGGTGTAAAGAAGGTGGCAATCGGCTCCGTTTTAATCGGCAACGAAGCAGGTGGCGCGAGATTACCGCAAGGTTCAAGGATCATCTGTCCAGAGGCCCTACAGTCCGAGCAGATTTAGACGACTTACATCACAAACGGTAGGGAAAGAGAATGCTGAAGAAAGAAACGTAATCAGCACACTAAACAGTCCCCTCTCGCAAAGTTCTAGTGGAATAATATCATTTTTAAAGGCAGCATATAATTAAGTACAGAGCAATCTCTCAACAATCATCTATTACCTTGACAGTTACATATTTTTCCCCTGTATTATCCTATTCATAGGAGTCCAGATTTTAATAGCTACTTGACAGCAATTAGCCACTAATATGTAGTAAGAGATATTGAAATGGACAGGCATGGAGTTTTTGTTTTAGGAATTTAAATTGTACAGACATACTCAGTTCTCATTCTTGGTTAGTTACTGATTGAAATTAGTTCCATCTGCACAGTCTTATTGAATTATCTAAAAAATATTTAACAATTTTTTTCCCCAGAAGCCTACTCTACATTCAGTGTTTCCCCTTTAATACTTCACAGTAATCCACCTCTTGTTGCCTCCAAGACTTTACAATTCAAATTAAATACAAACCTTCTCCGGGGTAACGTACAGAAGCTTTATTACAGGATCTTTTTTTGACAATTGCATATATATTTTTGAAGCATCAGCATCTGTTCTATCACCAGTCAGATACGTTGCAGAAATCTGTATTAAAAAAACATACAAGTTTTAATACGTGCAAAACAGAAGCATCTCCAAATATAGTCCTACCTCTACTTATAAACCAGATTAAAAAGTATATGCATTTACTATCCTCAGCAAATACAACATTTTCCATGCTTCTTTGTGTAATTATAGCTAACATCGTACTGTAGACACCGCAGAATTTTTCTAATGATAAAAGCAAAAGACTATAAGCCAAACTGTGTAGACTACAAGCACAAAAACATGGTAACACCCTCAGTAAGTGTCCACAAACATAGAACAGCATTGCATCAGAAAAGACTGAATACAACTCGGAGCAGCAATTTAATATTAAGTTTGAAGGTATCCCTCATTATTCACGCTGAATAGTAACAAAGGAATTAGATCCTACGGACAAAAGCCACGTCAGAACAGGCCACACTAACAGAGCCACTCCTGCCCGCCTGTCTCCTCTTCCTCTCGCAAGAGGCGGCTGCAGCTCGGCAGAGGAAATTCCTTCTGCAGCTACAGATCCCCAGGAGTCACGGAGCCAGGTTAGCTTCTACAGCACGGCACCCACAATGCCAGGAAGAGCGAAGAGGTGGCCAAAGCACAGCGTTGTGCAACAGCCACTAAATGGCAGAGACCCACTCAAGGGCCATGTCCAGTTAGATCATTAAAAACCTTACTTGAGGAGAGAAGATTTGTCTGAGCTTCGAAACCCTGCGTCGTAGTCCCTTTGGTCTCACACACCAAAACATCTCTGTATTTTTGCCTTAGAACATGTTATCCACATTTATTTCCCTGACCTCTCAATCTCCATAGCACACTAAGGATGAAAAGACACTTCACCGAGGCAAAAGCAGTTTGGAACTGGTCAGCCTTAGGAACACACATCTACAGCGCTCATATTTCTTTCCTCTGTGTATCACTTTTCCAGAAATGCTTAGCATCTCCAGAACTGTCCTAGCTCAGGAACTGTCAGTGCTCATTTCTCCTCCAGAGCCAGGCTGCTTCTATTTAGCTGTCCAAATACAACTCTCAGAATCTAAGAATCAGGCATCTGTACTTGAGAACTAAGCTCCAATAGCAAATACACATAAGCATCAATAACTCCAGCAGCTGGCCTGCCAAGGTATTCTAGTTTATCTAATTTATTTCTTCCTCGACAACTCTGTATGCCTTTTACAGCCGCCATCTAATCCATTTTTGCAGTTTATATTTGAGACATAAGCTTTACTGAAAAATGTCAGATTTCCAATTCGCTTATCCGCAGTTTAACTAAACAAAGCTGTTTGAACTTACATCCAAAGTCTTCAGTTTCTGGACCTGATCTATTATCAGCGACCTCAACGGAGAGATAACGATAGTGACTCCAGCAGAGACACACGCTGGTAGCTGGTAGCACAGGCTTTTGCCACCCCCTGGAAGGATTACACAGAACACGACGAATGTTAGACACCAGGAAAGGGGGACGGCGTGGGGAAGGAGCAGGAGAGGGGAGACCTATTTCTTACTTCCCCTTTTTACAGCACCTTGAGAAACAATGAGCTTTTACCAATGACTGCCTTTAATATGACACCTGCAGGATACGGAAGAGTTATCATGTGAAATGTTACGGCAGGCAGAAATCCAATCACCTCGTGCAAAATCCCACAGTGCGTACAACATTCCAGAAATCCTGCCACCACAGAAGTCAAGCGGCACAACTAACCACCACCTCCGCAAAGGCACAGAGAAAGAGAAAAGTTTGTCATAAGCCTCGCAAAAGAGCTCCAGATCTTTATTTCCGGAAGCCCGCAGCTGCGTGGCGTTTGCGGATACATACCAGTGGGCATTAAGATGAAACAGTCTTCACCCAGCACAGCAGCATTGATGGCCTCCAGCTGATTCGTCCGAAAATAGTGCAAACCAAACTTTTTGTGAAATATATTCATCATTTCTTCAGAGTGGGAAAATTTCATCCCCCTGAACCGTTCTAGTGCAGGGTTACTGACCGGTGGATCTAGCAGACAAGGAAAACGGACTTACAGTAAGTTACTATATCAAGTTGCGCTATCCTTCTCGCCACATAAAACTGCTTCGCTGTAACGGACGGCTTAGCCACCACTCCCACCTGTAAACCTTTGAAACCCAAATCAGGACTTACTAAAAACACGGCATTCATCTAGAATTTAAGACCAGCTAAAGCGTGAATTTTGATTATGGGCAAATCTCTGGACCCAAGCGTCATCTTACACCGCCAAACTCCATCTCTGTCACAAGCAGCTACAAACAGGCTCCTCCTCCGTGGGTGCCTAGCAGCAGGTACGAGCCGAATCAGCGACAAGCTGCCGAAACGGGTTAACATCTTCACCTCCCCTTTCACCAGCCCGTTCCTACAGTAACCACAAATAACACTGACCCACCCCCGTGCCCCACAGGGATTAGGTTTGCTTCAGCAAGTGCCCCTTTTTTAACATTTTGCATAAACAGCTAAAACTGCAGCACAGCTTTGAATGAACAACGGCAGAATCGTTATTTAATTAAACCACAGAAACATACTAGTTTCTAATTTTATCAGCTTCACCTTCCCAGCAGCCTGCAACTTGCACGGCAAATAAATATTCAAGCAGTGTGGCATCACTTGGAGGGAAAAAGAAAAACAGAAAATGACTTTGCAAAGAAAAACCAAAACAAATTTCGACAGAAACAAAAGGCGTTGATGTAACCTACAGTAAGTTACTGTGCCTTAGCTTTAAAAATAAGTAAATAAAAATTTTTGAAGGGAAAGACAGTAATCCTAATGAGCATAACTTACCTGAACAGTTCTTTGCTGCCATCAAGAAGTTTGATTTGGGAGCAGCAGGATTCGATACAACAGCAGATCCGCTGGCTCTGGACATTATCTTTGACAGCAGTGATTTGGCAGGTGGTCCTTCCCTGATGGGCTGATACAGCGCCGCAGGCGGCGTTTCAGGTGCCGAAACATTCACTGAATTCTCCCAGCCCTCATCAAAATCATCAATATCAAAGTGATCAAGGTCAAAGTCTGTATCGTTCACACCTAAACTGTCTTCTGCGGGAACGCGAGTAGGAGCTTTGCTCTCTTTGAGAGCTGTGCTTGTCAGAGGCCGCTCCGGCAGACGCGGGTTCCCACCCTTCCTCACCCCTGGTTTTTCACACCAGCTGCCGTCGAAGGACGTCTCAGAACGACAGCTGAGGGAAGCTCCCTCTTTGCCATTGACCGTGGAAGACAACAGTGCTGTAGCATCTGGGCGGGTGATCTCCTCAACGCTTTGCTTTGAAGCGTAAGAGGTATACAAGGTATCACATGTTTGATTTTTTTTGGTACAAAAATTGCTTGAATTAACAGTTCCAGAAAGCACAGAGGGGAGGCCAGTGGATTTTGGCGAGTTTCTGCCAGAACCGAAGCCCCAGTTTGGGCCAGAACACAGAGCAGTGCCAGCACACGCAGGAGAGCCCTGGTCAGCACATGCCTTCCAGTCTCTAGGAAAAGTGGTGTTTGTGCTGCTTTTGTTCAAAGCGGCAGGATTAGCTAGCAATTTTCTCCTGGGATATACAGCAAGGGAAGGAAGAAGGAAGAAAAATATTTAGTCACAGGCAATGATTTATCAACATACATTAAACAGTTTTGAGTCTCCTACTCAAAACATGAACATATGGTGGCTACATTGTATTCTGTGTCACTGTATTTTAAAAATATTTCAGACTAATCTAGGAAAGAGAGAACAACGTCAGAACTCAGATTAACAAAATAATTACAAAATTACTACATCTTCACTGCACACATTAAGATAAAATCATTCCTAATAGCAAGGAACTGATCCGAGCAAGGTAGAGCATAAAAAGAAAACATTTTAGAGGCACAAACCTGAGGTTAAAAAAGTAAACACACGCTTGAACCAAGTTATGTTTTTATGTCCTGTCTAAAGACCACGTCTGATACAGTAATAAGAGGAAATACAATAAATTAGTTTTACTGGAAGTGTTTGGAAAATCCCAGTGCAGTAAAAAACCAAGCCAAAATCCCCAATTGCAGTACTTAGTCACCAGATTACGCAGAAGTTAAAGCGGCAGCGACGCTCAGACGGAAAGGCGCCCAGTGCCTGGCTGTGAGGGGAAGTCAGCGCCGCTGCCGTCAGTGACGGCCAGTCGCAGAGGGAATATTCCATTAATGACCCACTTGCAGGAAACCAGGAGGACGCCTAGCAGGTTACATCGCGTCTGGTGCCTTCCAGAGGAAAGGTACAGGACTACCTGTGCCTCAGACTGAACGGGGAATGGGTTCTCTCTTCTAGCAGAACACTCAGATTTTTAATATTTCAGCACTTTTTAATTTTGTTTTGTTTTCTCCATTCAGTCAGTAATTTTAAGCTTTTAAAAAATCCTTCCGTATGGTCTTTTCGGTGTGATGGAGACACCTGCAGGCACGACGCCGCCTCACACCGGGTGTGGAAACGCAGAAGGCTGCTCGTTCGAGCCTACCTGAGATCTCTCTGCTGGAGAAGTTCCTTTGCACAGGACAGAGACTGAAGCTCGTGAAGCGGGATGGCATCCACCAGCTTACAGATACCATCCATCACGCTGCAGAGCTGCTGCTCCCAGGGCAAGCCCTTGCCTGTTAGATGGAGGGTATTTTAGCATACAGCAATACTAGTTTTTATTAGAATATAGAACAAGATGACATCACTCTCCCAAAAGACAGTACATTGCAATAAATAAGTCTAAACAATTTACTTGCAATATATTTTTAGAAGTCTGTTCGCATAAAGAAACTGTTTCTGTGTGCATGAACTCAGCTGGCCTACATATTTTTGCCCTTGCCTTTGAATTATCTATCTCTGTTTTCCAAGCCTTGTCACAGTTCTTTCAAACTTATTTCCAAAAAAACCACTCAAGTTTTGCTTATCTCAAATTACCCCCCCCGAAACAAACTAAAACACATTTTATCAAAATATTACGTTGCAATCCTCGTCTAGAAAATGCCGCAGAAAACCTCCCACACATGAAAGTCAGATTTGTCAGCCCATGGCCTTCCCTTCCAAATGCAGTACCACTGCAAACCATCCGGATTTGGGCAATGAACTGCACCGGATCTCAAACCGCTGCTGCCGGGGGCGCGACCCCTCACACCAAATTCCAGCCCCTGCTGTGCTTGCCTAACTGTGAACTGGCTGCTGGTCAGAAGGGTGCCTCCTGCGAGGAGCCAGCGGCACGCGCTGACCAGGAGTCTGCTATAGGTACCCTAAAGCATGACACGATGGATTTCCAGAACTGTTTTCCAGCATTGTTAAAAGGTAAAACCACTGCTCCGGGCACTTGCAAACACAACATTTTAAACGACACTGCAGACCAGTACCATAAGCTACATTTCCACGTATCTTGAGAGGAAAGACCTGCAGCCCTGAAGCCGGGTTGCGCCACACCTACACTCAGTCACCTTTCATTCTGCAACTGCAACTCAGAAACATTTTGGCTCAGTAACTCCCAAAGCCAGCATCTGTGGGAATCCAGCGGAAGCACTGGCACAGCTCTAGCTTACGGCGGTGCGCTTTGTGAGGCAGCTGACTCCAGGAACGGTTTGGCTGATCCGTGCTTTGAAGTTCTGGAAAGGAGGCCTGTGCGGTATCCCAGACCAGGACTGACAAACCTGGAATGGGGATCAGGCAACACCTCCGGCTCTACACCTCGTATACACCACACCTGAAAACCCTGTACCAGAGTCAGCCCCCCGCTTCCTTGGCCCTGTTGGTCACTGGTAGTTAAAGCTCTCAGAGTACATGTGATACGCAGGAGAACAAGAAGTTGCAAACCGTCCCCAAAATCTAAAGCATAAAATTCCAAAACGTGTGGTGTACCTGCATCCTGCAGGCCAGGAGCACTGTCAGCAACAGGCTGTGCTGCGGTAACCTTCCCAGGCTTGGACTCAGCGCTGCCAGCTGGGGATCGCCCACCAGTAGGAGATTCTTTGAAAATATTACTAAGATTAAAAGAAAAAAGATCTGTAAGATATCTGTAAATCAAGGCAGTTCCAAAAGACAATTCTATCCTTTAGTATAACAGCATTTAAGATGCGAAAGAAATTTCTGAAAATCCAGTCAAAACACAAGTAGCTGAGCAGTTTGTCGCTCATCCTACATGCCAACACGTAGAGACTTGCTTCGATTTCTTTTTCCTCCCATTACGAAACGAAGAATAACTCTGCTTTTTCTGAAGCAAAAGCCACCTTAAACATTGGCTGTAAACCAAAAAGTATTTCATAAAACATTAAGAGCAGCTGTCAGCTGCTAACCTGCTGAGCACAAACGGACACAATCAACCCAATCTGGAACTTTTTGATAAGCTCTAGTTTCATGCCTTTTTTGGTACTTTTAAAAATCATCCTAAAGACAGACAGTTGTATCAATGAACTGTGTTTTACCTAATGCTTTTTACAGAAGGCGAGAAGGAAGGCAGCTCTTCTTCGGGGGAGGGTGGAATGATATCTAAGTAATCATCCTCTTCAAGCTCAGTACCTGCGAACGGCTCAGTGTCGACCTCATCCGGTTCTGGGGGGCTGTTTTTCTCATCGCCGCTTGGCTTCTGGCTCTCACCACTTTTATCACTAGCAGCTGAAAGAGAAGAGTATCAATAGTGTTGGGTAACACTGCAAACTCCTTCTGGTGTAAACAAAAATGCAACCGAACAGAGAGAAAAAAACTACTAGGCAGATTTCAAAACACTCATTCAATACGGTTTTTGACTTTTAATACTTCTCATCATTGCATTTAGACATAAGATGATTTCATGTCTCTTTTGTATGAATTTTTAAAGTGCTTTTTTTCTGTAACATCCCGACAGATCGTTGCTCCTCATTTCCGGAATGCCATATAGGAAGTCTTGCAACTCCAATACTACCACATGACCAGCTGCTACTCCTGCCAGAGACAGCGCTCCACTATTTACAGCCCTGCGCTTTCACAGACTGCAGTTACCAAAACGAAATCCACGCATGCACAACTGCTTGTCAGAGACGAGCATGCAGTTCCTCCTGATTTCTGAAAAATCAAGCCCTCTGTGTGCAAACAGAAACTGATTTTCTTCTAGCTCACCGGTACTTTAAAATAAATAGTTACCTGGGGGAGCCTCTTCCCTGCCGTCATCCACAATCACGTCAGCAGATAAATTCTCCCTCAGGCCCTCGCCTACAGCCTTGTTACCGCTGCAGGGAGCTGAATCCTCCAGACAGATCAGAGATTGCTGTGACAAGGGTTGCTGTTCAGCCTCCAGAGAGGTCTCCCCGCTCCCCGAAGCGGTGCGGCTGGGAGGCCCCGCGTCGTGGCCCGCAGTCCCGGGAGAGCCAGGCGCCTCGCCCCGGCGGGGGTTTGGCCTCCGGGAAGCCTTGCAGGCGGCCCGCTGCCCTTTGGGGGACAGGACCGGCGGTCTGCAGTACTTCTTTTCGATTCCCGACAAATCGAAGTCGTCAATGTCATCCCACTCGTCCTCTATGGTAATGACGGGGCCGGGCGCGGGGCCGGGCCTGGCCTCCCGGGCGGGCGCACGGGGCGGCCCCGCGGTCCCGCTCTCCTTTCCAGAGGCCGCGGGGCCCTTCGGCGCCTCCCGAGGCCTGGCGAGCGCCGGGCTCCCGCAGGCTGGCTCCGGGCCCCGTCCGGCGGACGCCGCTGGAAAGAAATCCTGGATTTGTGTTTTCTTGTCCTTGGAGGCAGGCAGGGAGGCGAGGGAGGTGTTAACGTCTTTGTCCCTTAGCGCCGAGGCGGCCGACAGGCCCCGGGGCTCCCCGGGCAGGGCTCCGGCCGGAGAGGTCTTCTTGAAGGTAAAGCCCCTGGAAGAGAGGAGCCCTCGTTAGCGCCGGGAGCCCGCTGCGGGCCTAAAGCTCCGCCGCCCGCTGCCAGCCCAGCCCAGCCCAGCCCAGCCCGCCCCGCCGGGGCCCCGCGGAACTCACGCCGGCCGGTGCCGCGGCGGGGGCGGCTTGCTGAGGGCGCCGCGGGCCGAGTGCAGCTGCAGCTGCTCCCGCAGGTTGTTCAGCGGCACGGCCGCCATGACGGGACGGGACGGGACGGGACGGGACGGGACGGGACGGGACGGGGCCGCGCTCAGCGCCCGCTCCCCGCCCGCTCCCGCTCCCGCCGCCGCCGCGCGCCCCCTTCGCGTTCGGCGCCAAAACGCCGCCCGCCCCCCCCATTGGCCGGGCGCGCCGGCAGCGGAAGCGGCGGCGCGGCGCTTCCGGTTCCGCGGCAGGGGTGGGCTCCCGCCTTGCCCCGCCCCACAAAATGGCGGCGCGGCCCTCTCCCCGGCGCGGCGCTGCCCCCGGCGCGTTGCAGCCGGGTGTAGCAGCAAGCGGCGGAACCCCGGGGAGGCTTTACCGCTCCTTGTCGCCCGCAGGAGCCGTGTCAGGAGGACGGCGCCCCTGCCCGCCAGCCGCACCCCGCACCGCGGTCGGAAAGCAGCGGCTCAACGCCGCGTCTCCCACCCGTGACCGTGCCGGTAACGCGCGCGGCTGCCGAAAGCACGCACGCTACTCGGTGATGAGTCGTCTTTATTGAGTCAGCGGCCGATTTGAGCGTGAAATAACACAACAGAAGTGTCCCCGACTGACATACGGCCTTTTCTCACCGTCGCACGTTTATAGACTATTAGCAATAAGCATCCTGCTTTTTTCATTCATTCATAAAATAAGAAATTTCTTCTCTATTTGCATTAAAATATCCTAATTTTTAATACAAAAAAATTACTAAAAACATTTAATGAAAATAGATAAAACGTACAAATCACAGCATTCATCTTTCTCTAAAGAAAGGAAAAAAATCGCCTTCAGAGAAAATAAAAATTCCCTAGAAGTCAGATCTGTCGATTGGGAAATGGCCATCTTAAGGAAGGGGGGAGCTTTGCTGGGACAGCATTTTAAGACGGGGTGACTACTGGCCCCTCCCCGCGCCGGGCAGCCCCTGAGGCACGGGCTGCGAGAAGCTGTGCGCGAGCCGAGGAATCCGCCTGCAGTAACAGCTTCCTTCAGCCCGGAATTTCACCGCGTTCTCCCTGGGTTTTAGCACTCGGAAATGCATACGCACTCAGTGGCTCCTTCTACGCCCGCCTTCCCAGCCTGCGCTCTCCTCCTACACCTGAGGAACCGGGTAGGATGCACAGGCAGCGAGACCACACATGTTCTTGCCACGTTCAATAAGGAAGTACCTAAAAAGAGAAAAAAAAATGCGTATGAGCGAGCGTCCCCTCCTCTGGCAGAGCCAGCACGACAGACAGCGGCGCAGGGCGACCGCTCTCTTTACGGGCAAGCTCCCTTCTCACGCCAGCGCAGGGAGACAGAGCTGTCGGCACCGGCAGCGAGCCAGGCAACGCTACGCCCTGCGTCACGAGCTGGCAGTTACCACTGACACTAAAAAATGTCACTTGCAGCTGGGAATACTTGCGGAGCTGGAGTGAAAACTCGCTCCCAGCACAACCTGTTCCTGGGCGGTGTAACCACGGAAGAGGCGCGGTGCCGCCCGGCAGCGGACGAACCAGCGGTGCGGCGGTACCGCTCTGCACGCGCTGGCCTAGCCCCCGCTGACAGCGGCGGGTCTGCTGGTCTCAGGGTCTGCTCCAACCAGTCACCGCAGGACTGGTTTGCAGAGCCGGGTCTCCTTCGCTGCCGAAGCTGGGATGATGGCCCCTGCCTCTTCCCGGAGGATGAAACGGCTGCGAAATTTCCGCTCGAGAGCGTAAGGGCCATGTGGAGGCTGAGGAGGGCGGGTGGGATCCCACGCACGTGACTCCTTTCGCCAGGAACAGGGAGAGCGCGGCGGGGCCGGTGGCGCGGGGGCCTCCTCACCCGTCCATGCCCCACAGCGGGCCCCAGGAGTTCTTCACAATCCAGTAAGGAGTCCCGTTTTCTTCTCCATACCCCACGGCGAGGACAGCATGGTTCACCTTGTCAGGAGTGTGCTCGCATTGCGGGCTGCACAGAAAGGAAAAATAAGGCAGATTTGTTACATGAAAAGCCAGCTTATAATTAATTGGGGATTAGCTGGTATCCTCGATTGCACTCCAACTGCAAAAAGAACTAACGGATACTGGGAACTTCCACTGGTGGAGAGTAGGGAGGGAAGCCACGGAAAGGCCATGCTGCCGTTTTCTCACTCAGAAATTACCGGCCACATCTGACGTCGGGGCCAGAGGCTGCCTGGGCCTTCGATCCGAGCGCCTGGTCTGGCCTCTTGTTCACAGTTAACATCAACATTGTCACACGAGAACGAGCTACAGTGAAAAAAACGAGCAAAGTAGTTTTTCCAGTGAAACCCAGAAGCTCTTCGTGCATCCCAGCAATGGTTTGTTCTGTCCCCAAGTCCAGGAGCACTGTTCTACATTTTGCACAGGGAACAGCGAGTTCCTCCGTCTAAATACACATTTCTTTGTATTTCTTCTGAATTTCCAGCTTTTAAATGGCACTTGATGAAAGGCGCTGCCTGTGCTATAAACCAAGACACCACAAGGCACAAGCTCCCACCTCTAGAGCACCTATTCTTCAACATGTTCAAATTGCAGATAGCTAAAAGACCGATAATCCCCACAACAGATTTACTTTTCTTCAATCTGCTAACACTCGGCCGGGGCAGCGCAGGCTGAAGCCACTGCAGCATCAATCATTCCATACACTCTGACTTTACATCTACCTTGGATGATAAATCTGCAGGACAACGTGGCATGTCCTCAAACTGGAATCCTACACAGTATCCCGACCGTCTCACCTGCCTGCACACCTTACCTCTGCCTGTGGCTTGCTTTGAACTTTGAGATTTCTGTCTGTATTGCAAAAGCAAAGCCACTGGAATTCAGGGTGCCGCCCGCTCTTTCCCCTGCAGCTCCCTGGGGCAGACCACTCACGCTTAGACCTGGTTTAATGTTCCCTGCAGTTCTGCGTGACCGAGGATTCGTTGCTCTGAAGTATTTCTCTAGTTCTCTCCAAACGTGCACTTTCCCATTTCTTGCCTAGCAGCGATCTATTGTGCCGCACTTGGCTTTGATAGTCTTTTGTAACAGCCATCCTCTTGAGTAGCTCTCTGCTTGCTGCGGAGCTGACACAACACTTGAGACCTTCTCGTGCTAGGTCACTTATGTCTCAAACTATTTTCTCATCTCCACTACTGTTCTTACACGCCCCGCTGCAGGGAGGGACTGGCACGAGGTGCTCAGGGGCCCGTCCGCCCCACGGAGAACAGCGACGCAGGGACCCCTGCCTTAACACAACCTGCAGACGCACCAGCCCGGGCGCGGGGCAGCGTGAAGGCCGCTGCACCACTCACCACCCTGCTCCGAGGTCTGGGAGAGCCGCCTGAGTCCCACGGAAACTTTGGCTGGGGCTCACCCTAAGGAAACCAGACACCTTCGGCTGCAACACCCCAACCGACCCGGCCGCCACCCACAGCTCAGACACACGGACGCGCACGTCAGCCCCGGGACAGGCTTCCCCAGCTCTGCGGCAGGGCTGCAGGAGGATCTCCCGAGCTCACTGACTCGCTGAGCTTCGTTCCAAATTGTCTGGTCTTCAGCTCAGACTGGCTCCTAGCAGCAGGGCTGCGAGCACGCGGTCCCCTCTTCCCTGAGCTGCACTCCCATCGCCCTGGGACATCAGTGTATCAAGGCTCAGTTCACTTACATTTGCTCTTTTCAAAAGAAAATGCAGGAATGCAGTCCAGCGTCCCTGCGTCCGGTGCCGCAAAGCGGGACATGTGGGGATGCGAGGGATCCAGCCCTACACCTTCCCCTCACCCTCCCCTCCCGGGTCGGAAATACTCACTTGGAATAGACTCCTTTTCTGTAGTGCATGAAGTTCCCTGTCACCTCAAACGCGAAGCTGACCGGGTTGTGCTTCCCCACAGCTTCTACCATGCCATCCTCGTCGTACTGCAGGAAGAGGGTCCCAGGGTCGCTGATCTCCTGACTGCGCTGGGACCAGTCAGGATGCCCGGAGCAGCAGTCAGAGCGCAGCGGGAAGGGCTAACCCTGGCTTTCTGTCACAGGCAAGGAAACAAGGGCTGCCTGCATTCCACGCCAAGAACCCAGACTTTCTTACAGCCTGGAGGTGCACCCACTGTGGGAAGCAGGCAGAGGCCCAGTGCCCGTATTTTGACTCCAGCGCTTCCCTGGTGCCACCGTCAGAAGAGGGAGCCAGCAGCGCGCAGGAGAACGGCGCGCATGCCAGCAGCTCGTTCCAGCAGCTCGTTCCCCTCCGAAGAGCAAGCAGGCTGCAGCTTGCGCCGCAGAGCCCAGCACACCCTGGGGCAGCCGCGCACCTTCCCGGCCAGGCCTGGCACAGCCCTGGACATTCAGGAACGTAACCCCCGCGGCCTTACCTGTGTGATATTGACAACATCCTTGACAAACGCGACAGCCTTCTCCGGCTGGAACTTGCACGTGCCGTTCTGTGCGGACAGAAAGGAAGGGCGCTAGAGCCTGCACTGGGCCCTGCTCTGCCGCCGCAGAAACGCGTCTGAGCTGCGCTGGAAATACCTTGGCCCGGTACGGGTAGCTGTCCTCCCCCATGAGCCCTTTGTTATACAGTATGTACTCGAAGGCTTGGCTTGGCAGGCCCCTGCAGGAAAACACAGCCAGAATGCAGATTAATTAGGATGGCAACGCCGCAGCTCCTGCAGAGCAAAGCCATCAGCCTTCCCTCGCAGTCCTACAGACCCTTCCCACAAACTGGGGGGAAAGGGAAGGACAGTGTGTATCGCAGACCCTCTAAGGGCACACACTCCAGCCTGTCCCTGCAGCATCTCCCTGCCTGGGCTCCTGGCCCAGCCCATCACGCTCTTTGGCACGGTCCTACGCAGGCACAAGAAGACCTCATTCTCGGGGTGCCTGATCCCTGGGGGAGGATGCCAGCACAGGAGCCCCAAGGCGCGAGGCCACCTCGCCCACGCAGCATTGACCACGGCAGCTCAGCTCTGCAGCCCGGCGCCCCAAAAGGTGTCCATCCATGACCTCTGCCCAGCCGGTAGCCTGGACGCTGGCCAGAGTCCCCAGCTACACAGCATGGGGGAGGACAGGGGACCCACATCCCCAGCAAGCAGCTGCCTCCTTCCCCAGCCGCCTGCGGGGAGCTCATCTTGCAGAAGGAAGAAAAGGGGAGCAGGATCGGGGCGTGCTCACGAGGAAAGGCCTAAGGAGGAGTCACGAGAAAAATAAAAAGCACCAGGAGTGGTTTTGCTCAGCTCGCTGAACATTCCTCAGGGACAGCTTATCTTACAGAAAACAGAAGATTTCAGAAAGCTTTATTTTCTGCCTCCTCTAGCAATGCCAGTCGGAATTTACCAAAGGGGAAGCAGAGGTTTCGGTTGGTTCCTGAAAGCACCACGAGACGCACGTGACCCACGAGCAGAGCAACAGACAAAACTCCCCTTGCTTTCCCTCAGCCTGTTACAGCAGGGCAGCACCCGCGACTGCGGTATCAGAAGACATTGTCACAAAACAAATATCAGAAGAAAAACTCATAAACAAGAGGAACAACAGAGGTTAGGAAACGCTGGAGATTTAGTGAAACACAGCCTACAGGGAGGGCAAAATTAAATACGCAAACGAAACCAAACCAACCCTGAAACTGTTTTCCCTGACACATCTCAGCCAAGCGGAAACAAAAACCATTGCAAAATCTGAAGGATCCCGACACTACATCTTGAGGGAGGCTGCCAATCATGCAACGTAAGATACTCTTATTTCTGTTCTTTATGACTTCACATCACTTACCCGCTGCAGCCATGGTTGTTAAAAGCCTGAGCACAATCCACTAACTGTTGTTCCGCCTACGGAAAAGTTTTTTGAGTCAACACCTGCATTCAGAACAAGCGAGACAAAATGCAACCCGCGCAGCAGGCAACTGAAGAGCGTTGGTTTCACCCCTGCAGCTGGCTGTTCACCCGCTGCGAGCGGGAATCACCCGTCCCGAGGAGCAGGACGAGGACGGTGCGGAGCCGGCAGCCTGGGGCGCTCCGGCTGCAAGAGGCATTCCTCCTCACGCCTGCTGGGACACCATCCCACCCGCGGGAGCGCTGGCTGAAATCTCTTTCAAAGGTCAAGTTTGTTTTTAACGCTTACACTCAACCCTCAGCCATTCACATAAATCATATAAGTGGCTACTCTCTTTCTACTTCTCTGAGTATAATTGCTCTGGGAATTTAAAATTAAACAGTCTCACAACGTGCTGCTTGCAGCAAGCAGTTTTGCAGCAAGCAGTTTTGCAGCAAGCAGTTTTGCAGCAAGCAGTTTTGCAGCAAGGAGCTCCTGCTGGCTGACAGCAGCGGACACAACTCTAGCTAACCACGCCTGCTCCCGGCGCAGCGACCCGCCAGCCCCCAGCCCCTCCGGTTTTGTCCTGCTCCGAGGAGGGCTCTGCACAGGCTCAGGGCAGTGGGACACCAGGACCCCGAGGGTGGATGCCAACAGGCACATCCTCAGGCACAGAGAGCTCCCGGCCGCGCTGCCCCATGGCTCCCCCAGCAGTTTTGCTCGGCTTGCAAAGAGCTGCCAGGGGTCTGCAGGGCAGCTGCACGCAGCCACGTACAGCCAGACTCGGAATCAGCAGCCGGCAGCTGTCCCGGACAGGACCGGGCTGGGCCCGCTGGCAGCCCCGGCGCATAGCCAGAGGCAGCACTTCCGTCTGTGCACAGGAAAGGAAAATCTCTTACCAGAGAGAGAAGCTTTCCGGTCGCAATAGCAATAGCAGACTCCAAACATCCCGTGGTGGAGAAGGTCCAGCAGCTCCCACAGGGGCCCTGCGTTAGGAACCGGAGAGGAGCTGCTCCGTAACATGCCGCGGGGTCACTGCCCTCCCCGAAACACCAGGGCCGCGGCTGAAGGGCACGCCAGGGGCACAGCACTCCTCGTCGGCAGCTGGGCTCTGCCTTCTGCTCAGCTCCTGCCCGAGGGCCCACGGCCTCCCCCTGCCGCAGTGCCCCCCAGCCGCCCTTGCCCCAGCCGTGGAGGGGCTCTCGGGGGAGCCTGCTTCCCTGGGGGCACGCACACCCCAGCACGGTGCCTGCCCGCAGCGGCTAGCCCCTCTCCCAGCCCGCTCTTGGTGCATCGCCGATGACACACGCTTCTCACCTGGTTTTTCACAGGCGTCACGTAATTTCCCTTCTTCCTCCAGTCGATGGAGTTCGGATACGGCCCGGAGCTGCGCAGGAAGTTCCCCTTTGTGGCTGAGCAGTTCTGCAAGCGAGGTGGGAGGGCTGCGGCAAGCTGCCATGCTGGGGAATGGTGGTCCATGGACAAGTGGCCCCGCCGAGGGTGGAGGAAGCAGTGACTGCCGCAGGCCCCCTGCACGCCAAGACCTGGGCCAGCCCCGGCGGGGCACTGCGAGTCCACTGCCCAGCTGCTCCGGGAGCTGCTAACTCCCCACGCAGCCGGGATCAGGCCTTAGGTCTACCCACAGAAATACAGATCCACCTGCAAGGCTGACGGCAGGAGTGACAATGTGGCTGGAGCCAGGGTCGAGACAGAGGGGGCTGGAAGCTGGGAGGGTGGGGGGGGTTCACCTTGCTCTTACCCGGGCTCCAGCGGGACAGGGCACTGCACTCAGCAGAGCGGATTTCAGGCAGCACAGCCACGGGGCGCCGACCCACGGGCGGGCACAGCGGGGCGCAGAGCCCCCCACAGCTCAGGGTCTGGGTCCTGCCGGGCCCCCTCCTCCCTGCCCGCGGCGCGCTCACCTGGGGCTCTCTCCACAGGTACAGTTTTTTAAATTCGGTGAAGGTCAGGTCTGAAAACTGGTTCAGGCTCACTGGAGGAAGGAGGAAAGAGGAATGTTTTGCTCCGCACGGGTCAGGAGCAGGCGGAGGGGCTGGGGGGGCGGCTCCTACTCTGGAAGCTGTGGTTGCCGGCGTTGTGCTCCTCGATCTCCCTCT
>JAAGAY010011780.1:46325-111204 GCA_011801015.1 Ardeotis arabs
AGAGGGCACCCGGGCCGAGGGCTCAGTGCACAGCACAACGCACACCCCCAGCCTGCGAGGAGGGGGCCCCGAAACCTACAACCCCATCACTTTAGCGTGCGCCCCAAAAGCCAGGATTCCCTCGTGTCCCTGCCGCGCCTGTGGCCACAGGTCAGTGCCTCTCCCTGGTGTTTTTCTTGAAGCTCAGATCCCAGATCAAGGAGCAGACCTTGGTTTCATTTGACTTCTCTTCTCCAAAGGAATTTCCAGCACCCGTGGTTTCAGGGAAAAGCGTCACAACCCCCCAAGGCCTCGGCCACTCCAGGAGGCAGAGCCGTGGGACAGAGCTGCTGTTGTTTCAGGTGCACCAGGCCAATTTAGAGTGGCTCTTGAGTTTTCCTGGGAGCAGGCTTTGTTATTTTTTTAATGCAGGAAGGTGGCAAACGCACTGCAGCCACCCTGACGCTTTCAAATCCACCACATGTTCCCAGGGCTCTGCTCCTGGAGGAGCAGCGCCCACACCAGTTGGGCCAGCGCCCGTCACTGGGAACCAGCCCCCGGCAGCTCTGGTGCAGGTTTGAGGAGGCAGGGGACATGGTGGGAACCCATGGGGCATTCCTGTGGCTCTGGGTGTGCTCCAGCCAAGGGTGCAGGGAGACTGAAGAGCCTGGGTGGGCTGGGTGAGCGCTGCCTCTGCCCATAACACATGCAGCTGTGCGCACAGCTGGCCCTGGCCCCAGAGAACCTTTCCCTGCTCTGCAGCCGTACGCCCGACAGCGGGCTTGGAGAACCGCTCTCCGCCGAACCGGGGGCACCGGAGTGCGGGGATCTTCAGCTGTTCCCACTGAGCTACCAGGCGGAGTGACGGAGGAACCACGTATTTACCATCTGTACGACCTCCTCCAGGGTTATCTGATTGTCTCCTGGATCCTCCTGCGTCAAGGTCCTATGGCATGAAAGGACAGCGTTACTCCGGCTGGGAGCATCATGCCCACGCGCCTCCGATGGGGCAGCAGCAGGACTTTGTGGTTTTTCACAGATTAAACCCTCAGCGCACATATGAATGCTTCTAAGCCCCTCTTCCTGTTTTAAAGAGAAAAAACCCTCAAGCGAGGCCACAGCTGGCCCCACAGGCAGGGACAAGGGTGGGGGTCACACCTCGCCCACGGCAAGGTCCCAGTGTGCCAGGGCGCACTCAGCACTGCCCATCCTCCTCCTCAGCTCCTCGTGAGCCCCAGCCCCTGACCGCGGGCACGGCCGCTCCTGCAGACCCCACGCCTGCGCTTATCCCAGGAAGCGGCTGCCGAGAGCCTGGCACAGCGGCCAGGAAAAGCCACCTTCCCCCCCACGGCCTTCACCTGATGATGTTGGCAGCTGCTTTCCTCTCCTGCGTGAGGAGCTCGGGATCGTGGATAACCTCCTCCAGGAAGCCGATCACTCTGAACTTCAGCTCCTCGTTGGTTTCAAAGTCCTGCCAAGGCCGGCACAGCCGCAGCGTTACTGCGCGATGCCATGAGTAACGCCGATTCCCAGCGCGACGGCAGACACCGACGGCCCCGTGGTGCCAGCCTGGGCAGCTGCCTGGCTGAGGGCAGACGCTGCCTCTTCCCTGCAAAATCCCAGCCCGCAGTGCCCGGCAAGCAGGAACCGGCCAGGAAGCTGCTGGGCTCATTCTGCACCATTGCACTGGCATCACCTGGCCTGGGAGAGATGCAGGGGCTTCCCAGTGACAACCAGTATGGCACGGCTCCCAGTGCCCCCAGCAACCAGCGGCAGAGAGGGACAGGGACAGCCAGGACAGCCACCTGGTTTCCTAATCCTGACCCCAGCTTGAAACCCCCCAACAGGCCTCAAACCCAGCTACCCCGCTCCCATGGAGCCAGCCGGGGATGACCACGGATCCCGGCCCTCCCGCTTCGCACAGCGAATGCACCGACGCTGCAATTCAGCACCCGCCCCCCGCTCTGCGCCAGGGGCTCCCTGCTCCCCGGCTTCACACGTTTCATCTCCTCCCCATGTCCACTCATTTGCTTAACTAAAAAAAAAAAAAATTGTCTTTCCACCTGGCAAGCAGGCGAACTCATGCTGGTGGGTGGGGAGGGTCCGCATGGTGCCGACCCCGTGCCCTGCCCCGCTGCCCACCTGCGAGTGTTTGGAGACCCAGTGCCGCAGGACGTTGAGGACCCGGTTGGTGGCCGCTCTCCGGATCACAAACTCCTTGTCTCCGTTCCTCTGGTCCGTCGGAAAGCCTGAAACTGCCAGCGACCCCTCAGCACAGCTACAGCTCCGTGGGGAATCGCTCACGGATAGGAGCGGCCACTCCACCTTCCCGCATCCCCAAGCTGCCTCTCGAATGCAGGCGCCGGGAGGCTCCGCAGGCAGCACGGCTGCGGGTGCGAAGGGCCCGGCTGTCCGCAGCCCGCTCGCTCCTCCGCAGCCCTCTGCCCAGGCGCCCCGAGACCACAGCCCGAGCGGGGGGGCGCTGGGCTGCGGGCGCTGCGGACACCCCCCGCAGGAGCTGCCTCCCGGCCAAGGCAGCCCAGCCACGTACGGCAGAAACGGGCAGCCCAAAAACGTGTCCTCGGCAGCCCCGGGGCAGGGTACCTGCGCTGGCCAGGGACATCCTGCGGTACTTCTCCTTGGTGGGCGTCCCCTCGTTGGCTCCCGCCGTGGCGATGGCGAAGGCGGAGGCGGCGGACAGGGCGCTGCGGGTGCTGTCGAGCTCCCGGCAGGACGTCATGACCATGCCGTTGTTGTAAGAAAACAACGAGAAATCTGCGGGGGGAGAAGAAAGCCAACACCACTCCGGCCACCGCCGCAGGCCCAGCTGGGTCCCCCCCGCGCAGCCCCCACTCGCCAGCCCCCCAGGGTCAGAGCAGGAGGGGATCGGGGGTCACGGAGGCGGTGGGCACGGACGGCCAACGCGGGGCTGCTCCCCACGGAGAGCTGGCTTCCACCCCGCTGGGGCCGGGGCCAGGGAGGTGGGCAGCTGTGGGTGCCGCCACGCCGTACGAACTCGTCCAGCACAGCTGTAGCAGGAATCGAGCCACCGGCTGCCACAGGCGCTGCTCAGGGCTGAGGGGCGGCTGGAGCAGACAAACGGACGCTGGACGCCAGACCAGGCACACCTCACGCAGCAAAGCTCGCTCCTAACCGCCAGATCAGCCCCAGGAGGGGAGGAGAGGGCTGGGAAGACCCGGTGAGACACACAGACCCGCTCTGCGATTCGGGTGGGGGTTTGGCGCTTCCCTGTCCCCTTGCAGGACAATAAAGGGTGAAGTCCCGCTGCTTCACTGACGCCCACACCTCTAGCAGCACAGCCCCGAACCCCCAGGCGGGACAGGGCCAGGCTCGCTTGTTACCTGATGAATTTTTGCATTTGATGGACTTAGGAGTCGTCGGAGATTTTGTTGGGGAAGTTTCAGCTTCTGCTTCGTCGCTCTGGTTGGGATCCGTGTCCGACTCTTCCCTGACAGACACCTCTGAGCCTGGGAGGAAGAGGAGCCCGTTTACCATCGCCGCTGCCCGCGTGCGCACTGGAGGCGTGTTTTAGCTCTTCCAGATTTTCCCAAAGTCTGAATCGTTCCAGCCGGGCACACAGCAACCAAGCACAGGAGGTACAGAGTCCCGTGATTAGTTTGGTTTTTTTGGGGTGGCTTTTCTTTGTGGTGGGGGGGTTTTGGTGGTTTTTTGTTTGGTTACTCCAACTTACTCAGCTTTCAGGTAGCACACGACCCAGGGGAGGCAGGAGCTCTCCGTGCGTGCACGGTGCACGCGTTGCCAGCTCGGAGCCTCTGCCCAGGGCTGGGGACAGTGAGCTGGATCCCGCGGGTGAGCATCACCACTGCCACTGCCCTGGTCTCCCCAGCGCACGGGGGGCTGCCGTGTGCCTGCTCATGGGGCTGGGGGCTCCCTGTGCCCACCCCTCGCCAGCACGCAGCCGGGCCGCCTGCCCCAGCCCGGGGCTGGGCTGCTGCAAAGCCCCTGGGTGCAGGGTGCCCGATCCCCCGCACACATCCCTCTACCCCTCACTGAGCACCCACCAAAACTGGCCCCCTTCCCACCAGCTGCCTGCGCTGGACGCCCACCCACCTGCAAACCCACAGCGACTCACTCTGCTTGCTTGGCAGTGACTCCTCTTGCTTTTCCGAGGCCGCTTCTCCCTCATCAGGGATTTTGTTGGGATAGTTACTGGACACGTACAGTTTGTTTATGTCCAGGGTGGTCTTACTGAAGGGCGCCATGGAGGAGTACATGCTTGCATAGCCGTTGGAGGAGCAGCTCAGCGCAGCCAGGTCCAGCGCCTTCCCCCCCGTGATGATGGGGATGTTGAGGGAGAGCTTCCTCCGCCGGCTGGGGGACGAGGACTTGGTGATGGAGAGCGGCGGAGGCGAGGAGAACTTGCGGTTGGCCCTGGGGGACTTGGGGGGCTCGCCGTACAGCAGCTTGTTGTTCTGGCTGTTCGCAAACAGGAGCTCCAGGGACCTTGGCAGGGAGACAGGGAAAGGCTGACCTCGCACCTGCTCCGCCTGCGAGGCCGTGGGGATCCCTGCCGCAGATCCGGCAGGTCTCTGAGGCACCCCACGTCCTCCAGCGCCCGGGCACTGCATGGCTGGCGTGAGCCCCTGTCGCCCGCTCCCACCACTCAGCCCCCCAGGAGCAGGGACACCGCGGAGCTCGGGTCAATCTGCTTCCTGATTTGCGGATACCGCAGCTCGCAGGGACCAGTGCGACGGCCCTGGGGCCGCAGCAGGGCCGGGCAGGTCTGGGAGCAGAGGGCTGGCTGAGGGCAGGAGAGGGGATGCAGGAGCCATGCCGCAGCCCCCCGTAAACAGCGGCAGGAGAGGTCACCGGCACGGGCACCCAGCGATGCTGCGCAGCCTCACCGTGCGGGGATGGCACTGATCGGCTTCTTGTAGATCGTGATGAGCTTGTCGAGGACGACCAGGGCGGTGGTGAAGACGCGGTACGAATGCAGGAACGTGTTCAGAAAGTCAATGCTCAGGAACCGCAGGTCCGTCAGCCTCTCCAGCAGCCGCTCCACGCTGGCATAGCGGATCTGCAGGACCTTGCAGGAATTCATCGTTTTACTGAACCTAATGTCAACATCATCACAATACAAGCTGGCATCAGACCTGCAGAGAAACAAGACACCTGTGGTTCCAGCCTGGAACGAGAGCAAGCGCTGCTTCGCGCCAGCAGCTTCCCCCCACGATGTGCGGGGACCGGGGAAGCGGTGCAGGGCCGGGCAGTGAAGGAGCGGGGTGTTCCTACATAACAAGCAGGCAGGAACACTCCCAGGGAAAGCCAGGAAATCCGCACCCCAGAACGGGTGGGAACATCGCACAGCGCTCAGCAGGCAGCGGGTTGTGCAGAAAATGGGGAAGGACCGTCCCTGGGGACACCCACAAACCAAGACCCTTCACCGCGTATGACAGCGGGCCCGCAGCAGTGTGGGGGTCGTGCAGCTGGGACACCCCCCCACGCTGCCCCTCGTCACCAGCTCTGCCCAGCCCCCTCGTGCCGCCGTGCCCCTCCTCGGGCCGGGGCAGCCCCTGCACCCCAGCACCCGCAGGGGCGGCAGCCCCCCGCACCCCTCTCCTCCGGGGGTTTCACCCCCACCCCTTTACCATCAGTGATTTTGCTCCAAGCTCTCCCCTTCGACCTTCCCGCCTCCCCGAGCACAGTCCCACACACATCTCTCCCAGCTAATTAGCGCTCCTCATCACCGCGCTGGGACTGCACGCCCGAGCGCAGGGAGAGCCCCCGGCAGCACTCACTTGATCATCTGGGGGACGGTGACCTTGGAGTTCTCCTCGAAGGCGTTCATCATGAGGCCGTTGCAGCGGATGTTGTCCACGCACTGGAAGAGACACGGGTGGGAGTGGGACAAAGCAGCGGTGGCGAGGCACGGCTTGGACAGGCCGCGAGAGAGCCCGAGCTTGGTCCCATCCCGCCACGGCACGGCCTCGCTGACGGCACCCACTGCGCCCCACGGGACAGCGAGGCTGGGAGCTTCTGCCGGAAAATGGGGGGTTCGGGATCACCACCCTGCAGCCCTGCTCTGGGGGAAGCGTCGCCCAGAGCGGCTCTCCCACCACGGGCTGGCGTGGGCAGGACCGGCCGTGGGCCCTGCGCAGAGTGGGCCCAGGAGCCGCCATCCCCCTGCGTGGGGCCGGCCCCCAGCCCCTGCCCAGCTCTCCTCCAGGACCGACGCTCGGCAAGGGGAGGCGGCCAGGCGACAATCAGTGTTTAACCGGTAACTTTTTCTCTTCCTCTCACCCAGGAAAAAACATCTTCAAAAAGTCACTTGCATAAAGCAAACGAAGAGCAGTTGTAAATTGTAACTGCATGTCCGAGTCGGAGAAACCCAAACCTGCGCACGCAGGCAGAGCACGGACGGGACAGGCCCTGCTCCCACCTCCTCCTCTTCGGGCTACCCAGCAGCAGGCGCCTTCCGGCGACGGCCGGGCTCCTGGTGCCCCCAGCTCCAAGCCGCTCTCCGCACGGAACGGCTCCCCTGGGCACCCAGGGCTCGGTGCTCCACACACGCGGGTCACCCCGGCCCAACACAGGGGGTCCCAAGCACCCACCTGGCTGATGTCGCTGGTCCACGCAGCCTTCTCCTGCCGGGACGAGGCCACGAGGATAACCGTGAAAGACGAGGAATCTTTTGGCTCCACCACAATTTTGAAATCGAGATGGTCGATATCTTGCCCCGACGCTTTTGCTTTGGAACAGAAAAACCACACACAGCATTGTGAAGGGATTTCCCCACAGCAAGTACTTTACTTCACCAGCTCCAGCCGGCAGATCACGGCTCCCTCGAATCTATTCAGCAGCTGAATCTGCTCCCGCTCCGCCACGGCTGGTTCTATGCCGCACGGGCGGATGGCAGGAACACGCAGGGGGACGCTGCGTCCGTGACAGGGGATGCCTGACCACGCTGCCACCAGTCCCCAGCCAGGGAACGCGACAGCTGCCTCCGGCCGGGAAGGCATCGCCCGGGGCCGGCAGCAGCCTCCTGCCGAGGCGCCGGCCTTACGCACAGCCTCCAGCGGCACCCGCACCCCCTGCACCTCCCCGGCCCCCGACGGGCACCTACCGTCCTCGTCGGTGCTCTCCTGCTCCTCCACCAGCGTGCAGTCGATGAGGGAGATCACGCCGTTCTGCGGGGGCAGGAATCGGGGTCAGGGCAGGATCCCCCCGGGCGGCTGGGGGCTGCCCAGCCCCCCGCCCCGTACCGCAGCCACCGCCCCAGGGACGGGGACGGGGCGATGCTGCCGCAGGTGCGCACAGCCCCCGGCCAGCGCAGCAGCTGCGTTCACTGGGAAAAAAGCAGATTCTGGCTGCTGGGCTATCGCGGTTTTTCTTGTCTAACCCACCAACCAATTTGTTTATAAATTATTTAATATGAGCTTTAAATTAAATTTTCCAAAAGTCTGTTGTTGTAATTATCAGCTCCTTGCCACGGACTGTAATTTTTCAAACTGATAATTTAATGCCAGTAATGAGCAATTCCTGTACGATTCTTGCTCAATTAACTGCACAACTTCCTCCAACAGAAGCGTCAGTTTTGGGAGCGGGCTGAGGAGCGTTACGCACAAACCCAGGCTGTAATTTCAGTTTCTCTCTGAACAGACTGTCAAGGTTTCTGCTGCAAACCAGGGCAACTTCTTTTACCAAGAATTTGCAATTTCTCGTCTTTGCCCGTGACTCAGAGCTCCGCACATCGCTGACGATGACTGGGCTGCGCTAAATAAACCTGACCCCAGGAGCCAGCAGCCAGGGAAGGGCAGGGTGGTCCCCGGACCCCCGGCCCATGCCCCCGCGCCCGCAGAGCAGCGACCACTCCGAGCCCCCACACCTTGGTGAGATGCAGCTTGCCTCCGGAGCCCCGGGTGCAGATGATCAAGTGCTTGGAGAAGAGGAAGCACTGCCGCTCGCCCTCCTTCTTCAGCGAGAGCGAGCCCAGCCGCCCCCGCGTGATCTTGCCCTTCTCCGACATCGGCACCTGGATGAGGGACCCTGCGGAGGGGAGAGACCCGTCCCTGGCGTCGGGAGCAGCTTCGCAGGGCACAGTCCCCAGGAGCGGGGCGTCACTGTGCGCCGGAGCGGGGCAGTGCCGAGTGTGTCCCCAGGGCTGGCACCGGCCCCGTAAGCCACCGGCTGTGCGGGGCACCGGGCCCAGACACCGGGTGGGCACCAGCCGTGGCCCCCAGCCCACCCCTGCACCCAGATTGTGTGGGTGCCTCTCCAGGACCGCACAGGCCCAGGAGGTCAGGGCGGGTCCCACCCCTTCCCTGGCCGCAGGAGACCAGTAACAGCCAGAACGTGCATTCTGCTCCGCGGTGCAGTAAAATGCAGTGCCAAAACCGCCTGAGAGCGAGCGCTTTGGAGCACAGAAAATCCAGAAAGGAGCCATATTTTTAAATCTCACAGCTCTGCAGGCCGTGCGCAGAGCGACGTGGGGACGGGGGCTGCAGGGCGTTGCGTGACCTGCGGAGGGGAGGGATGGCGACACGAACACGGTACCTTGTCTTACGAAAGTCTGGCTGGTGTCCAGCAGAATTTCACACCCTTCAATTATCATCCTCTCGATCGCCAGATTTTTTCGAATATTTTCAGTCTCACTCACTTCGTCGTGCATTATCCTGAGGGGGGGAGAAGAGAAAGTTGCAGCTTGGATGAGATTTGCACTCTTCCCAGCAGATCCCATTTAACAGACTGGGAGGACTGGGGGGGCTGCACGAGGTGATACCAAACCGAAGGAACATCAAGGGGATCCCAGCAGTCAGACTGACCTGGGAGCTCGGGAGGCACCCTACACATCGGCCTGGACCGTACCGCATCTCTAAACACTGAAACGTGAGCGCTTCTCGCTCAGCAATCACAAAATCTGGATTCAGGGCAGGCAGATCCCCCCATCACCAGCCCCCCCTGACATTCCCGCTCCTTGAGGAGCAGCAAAGGGACTGAAACTCTTTACAGATCACACGGGGACCGAGGAGCGCCGGTGGGTTTGGCGCCGTCGCAATACACTGGCGCGGCACACACAGAACGCTCCGGTCCGCGGCCTGTGGAGGGAGAGGGCTGGAAACGGGGAATCGTGGCTGACTCCCAGGTCCTCATTGCAGAGACCCCCTCCACCCTCTGGCACAGCTGCCCCGGCCCCCCAAAACTGGCATTTCATCATTATGAGCCCTGGAAACGCCGCCCCTGGCCAGAGGCAGCCAGGCTGCCGTCCCGCCGGCCGCGGGGATGGATTGCATGGGAGCGCAGGGGATGAGCTGCGCTATGTGAGCACCTCGGCCAGCCCGGTCCCACCGGCCCCGCACCCTCTCCAGACTCCACGGGTCGGGCTCTGCCTGCCCCAGCCCCTCTCCCTGCCCGGGCGGCACCGCGCCGGCAGCCCGGCCAGGAGCCCCTCCACCAGCCAAACCGCCCAGGCGTGAGTGCAGCCCCCAGCCCCGCCGCCCCAGCCGCAGGGACAGCAGCAGTGGGTCTGACCTGGAGAGCTCCTCCAGCTTGGACTTGGCATAATCCAGGCTGTTCCGTTCCACGTGCTCATGAGGGGTGTGCGCCAGCAGCTCGTGCAGCGTCAGGATGTACCTGGGGATCTGCACCACAACAGAGCAGAGCAGGGAATCAGCCGTGGCCAGGGGCACCGCGCCTCAGACCCCTGAGCCGGGGGGTTACGAATGCTTCAAAGCTCTTCATGCTCAAACTCAAGAAAGAGGGCGAGCGGTGTGGGGTTCTGCCCAGGACCCTGCCCATCCATCTCCCAGAGGCACAGGGTAACTGGGAAGCCAGCAGCTTCACCCAGAGTCCTCCCGCAGCACCGAGGAGCCCAGCGATGGCCTGAGCAGGTCCCAGGAGCAGCGTGGGACCAGGCGGGGTCCAGCCCCAGGCCACTTTCACCCCAGCTTTGCCTCCCCAATGCCTGCGGTGGGGCTGGGCTTTGCACCGCTCAGCCCATCCCTCGCCGCCAGCGCTGCGGTGGCATCCCCAGGGCTGATCCCAGTGGTCACCTGGAACATGGGGTAGGTCAGGAAGGTCTCCAGGGTCCGCTCCTCGCAGTCGGGCTTGGCCTCGTAGTGCTTCAGCAGCTTGTCGAAGTCCCGGTTCTGCTTGCAGTGCGCCAGGATCTGCAGGCTGTACTGGTGGTTCCTCACAAACTCCTGGTAGATGTTCAGCATGGGCAGCAGGATGTCGAACAAGTCAGCTGTGAGCAGAGAGGTGGCAGGGGGGTGGGTGTGCCGTTCCAGCCTGCACCCCGGTGTCCTGGCACAGCCCCCCGGCTCACCGCCCTCCTCGCCCCCCAGTCCCAGCCGGTGCAGCTGCTCGTGCAAGCCCAGGTCTGCCCGGTTTGGGTTTTAAAGACCCCACAGAGCCGGCTGAGGGTCTCATCGGACACAGCAACGCTCCTCAGCATCGGCTCTCCTGGTCCAGCCCACCCCTCCCAGCACCCGGCAGAACCAGGAACACAGGAACTGGCTTTCTCTGGTTTTTGGCTCAGGTCCTCACCCCCGTGAAGCTGCACCGGGAGGAGGAGCGTGGGCTCGGCTCTCCCAGCGAGCGGGAAGGAAACGGCGATGAGGCAACCGGCACTCACCCAGCACCAGCGTCGGCCAGCTGGATATCCTCGCCTTCAGGCCTTGGTAGAAGATTTGGTGCAAAAACATGATGGTTTCACTGCGAGATAAACCACGGGGTGAAGAGACAAATGAACAAGCAGCAAATAATCAGTGATCAGACGAAATCACCACCCCAGAGCGCGAGCAGCGGAGCCCTCGCACTGGCCGGGGAGGCGGCTGCACGAGGAGGGGTGCAGAGAGGGGCCCCGGGGGACCTGAGGAGAGGGGACCGCTGCTCCCAGAGATGCTCCCCTCCGCGAGGGACAGGCAGCCGGCACCCCCGGGGCTGGCTGGTAAGACTGGTCAGCACCATCCGCGGGACGGAGCCCCCCAGTACCCCCAATGCCCATTCCCAGGGGAGGGCAGTGGGCTGCGGACACCAACGCCTGCCCGGAGGCTGCCGCAGAGCTTCTGGAAGGCGGGATGGCACCCACCTGTTGAGGAATATGCTGCTGACGTCGTCGTGCGTGATGGGAGGCTTCTTGGAGCTGGCCGCCATCCGCAGCGGCCGCAGGAAGTTGTTGACGAGGATGTGGAGCTGCTGGACGTACTCGGCCTCCGCCTCCAGCATGCTGAAGACCACCTGGTTCCTCTTGCGCATGCTGTCGGCGTGCGGGGACCTGATGTAGTCCTGGATGATCGTCTTCCACTTCCTCCGGCACAGCCAGCCCCGCAGGAAGCTCTGCACCTGCCGAGGGAGCAGCGGCCGCGTTAGGGTCGGGGCTGAGGAGCAACTCATCTAAACGCACTTTCTTATTGCAGACAACGTCCTCTTTTCCCTCTCACTGAGGAGCAGGGAAGGCTCCTACGAGAAGCAAGGATCCCGTGGCAACTCCTGACCTCCCTGGCACAGCCACGACACCGGGCACTTTGCTGTCAGCACGATGGGGAGGGTACGGAGGCCCCCAACCTGCCCAGCGCCCGCAATCGCCCGTCGAAGCGGGGCACCAAAGCCCCCTGGAGCCAGCACCGCTCCGTGCACCCAAAGACGCCGCAATGCACTAAGACACCTGGAAAAGCTTCCAACCCTTCCTCAGGTACATGAGCACGGCACAGCCCACTCCGTGCCCACCGCCGCTCACCCACCGTCACCCACCTTCTTGATTTTCTTGATGTCGCTGTCATCATCGCTGGGCGCACTGCTCTGGCCGGCCTGGATGCGCTCGTGGTCCTTGAGCAGGGAGGCGATCTGCGGGCACAGCGGGCTGTAAGCGGCCGCGCCGCCCCGGCACATCCCGGCGCGGCCGCGAGCCAAGGACAAACCCTGCTGCCGGGGAACGGCGCGTGGCTCCAGCTCAGCCACAGAGCCAGGGACACGCCGGGCTCGTCCTGTCCTAACAGGAGATTGGGAGGTGAGGAAACACTGCAGAGCCGTCAGGGCACCGACTCCCCGGCACCCCCGGCACCCCCCGACCCCGCCGCAGAGACCGGGACCGGTAAATCCCGCCCGGGACTCAGTGCGGGCAGCATCCTGCTTTTCTAAGGGAGCCTTCGTGGGCAAGTCATTAAAAACCAAGTTGGAGAGAAAATGGCAGAAAAATCTTGAGTCATTTGCACCCTGACACTTGCAGACGGGGACAAGCGCTCACCCAGGCACAGCTTTCCAACACAAACCGCATCCAATCTCCTCAGCTGCAAGCAGCTGAATTTGTACCGTTTCTGGCCTGCGCTTTCTCTCACTGCTCTGCTCATCACCGAGTCCCTGCCCCAACGGCCGCAACCGTCCCAAGAGCTACCGGGACGGGTAGGGAAACAGAGAACGTACCAGCCACTACGTAAAAACTGCGGAAATGGCAGCTGGATTTTGATTTCATAGAAAATAATACAAGAAAGCAACTTCAAGCAGTACTTTCCTGGGGAAAGAAACAGTCGCATTTTGGAGAGAAAGGAGGAAAAAGGAAGGTTTGAGATGAGATCCTTTGCAGTTGGAGGCTCTGCTTCCAGTGCTGCTGGGAACTGACGGCAGCAGTAACGGCCGTGCACGGCACGCGCGCGGTGGCTTTTTGGCGTCTGGCCCGTCAGCAGGGAAAGCAGAGCTGGATGCACCCACACTGCCGCGGCACCGGCCCAGCATCCCTGCTCTCCAGCACAACCAGGCCTCGGCGGGAGCGGGAACATGCCGGAGAAGGTGGCCGCGGGCTCACAGGCACCGACTCAGCTCCTGCACGGCTGTACCGGTTTCATCCCGTTTCATCCCACGGCCTCACATTCCAGAAGAAACTCCCGAGATCTTTTCCTCTCCCTGTGCCTTCCTACAGAGCTTTGAGTCACCAAACATCCCCTGCACCCCCCCTGCTTTTCAGTGTTTGGGAACACGGAGGCCATTCCCCACGTGGCTCCGGGCACACCTCAGCCGGACCCACGGAGCAGGTTTGCTGGTACCACAGTTTGATTTTGGGTTGGTTTGTGAGCAAAATTTGCACATTAAAGTAGAAGCTGGTATTTCATCTCTGCTTCAAAGCATGTGGAAGAGTTAAAAAACAAACCCAACAAACCAAGGCAAGGCAAAATCAAACGTACCTGGGCGCGGGGTGGGGCGGGCTGCAGCTCTGCCCGGCGTCTCCCATCCCAACCCCCCAGCTCATTGCAGGGTTCACAACACATCGCCCAACCCCAGCCGAAAGCTCACCGGGACGCTCACCGCCCCGGCGCTGCCGGCACCAGAGCAGGGCCCCAGGAGAAGCCCTCCCAGTGAGCCGGTGCCGCAGGCCGCGGCGGTTTTGGGGCTGATCCTGTTCAAAGCTGCTCCCAGGAAAGGCTGGCGGCTCCCCAGTGCCCCAAGACCGAAAGCAGCCGTCAGCGTACCCCGAGTCATGGTCAGGGACTGCTGTTAACCCACACTTTAATTCAAAATTCAAAATACAAGGGAAACACCCACCACAGGGACGTGCCAACCCACTCTCCAGCTGCCTCCTTCATGGCAGTTCTGAGGTTTTGGCTGACGCAGGGTCGATGCCTCAGCGCAGCAGGACCTGCTCCCGGCTGCCTGCACCACGAAGCCACAGCCCGACCCTCCCTGCCAGCCATGGGGCCGGCAGAAGCCCCGGTTCGGGGTGCCCCACGCCTACCAACACCCACCAGCACCAACACCCACCGGCAGCCGAAACACAGGCAGAGAGGGGCACCTGGGGCCAGCCGCAGCCCTGCAGCACAGGGCAGACCCACGCCCCCGCGCATCCCCCGAGCGCCCCTCGGCACTGTCTGCGCAGTCACTTCTGCGTTTCGGTGCTTTGCCTGCCGTCACCCGTGCCATGTCACCCTTCCCACCACCCCGCGTGGCAAACTCCTGAACGGCAAACTCTGCGAGAGCTCCTGGGATGAGCTACGGGCAACGGGATTTACAGGCTGCCCTCGCTGAGCAAGACGCTCCCCTCCTGGTGAAGCGTCCCTTTCGGCACGCAGAGGGGCTCTGACCAAGGGATGCAGGATGGAAATAAGGGAGGCAAAGCAGTGAGACAAGGAGTCTCCATCCCTCCCCCAGGACCCACTCCTGAGCCAAGGGACCGGCTCTCCGGCCCGCTCCCAGCGCTCGCTGCTGGAGCAAACCCTTCCCCGCCACAGCAGCCCGCGGGTCACCCTGGGGAGCGGCAGCAGATCCGCGGGGCCATGCCGGGCTCTTCACCTCGGCCTTCAAGCGCTCGATCTCGATCTCCCCGTCCTCGATCTGCTGGCGGAGTTGCTTGGCAACGGTCTTCTCCGTTTCCACAATCTGCAGGAGATGGAGGTACTTCTGCATCAGCGCCTCGTGCTCCGTCGCCAGGTTCCTGTAGCTGCGGGTGGACATGGCCGTGAGCCCCTCTCCTCCCCCGGACCCGCTGCCATGGCCCCCCTAGGACGTGCAGGCAAATTTGGGTGTCCGCACGCTGTGGTTTGCTCTGGGCAGGCTTCTCCTTCCCGGCTGCCTCCGCACTGCCCTTGCCCCTGCGGCCCGGGGTACCCCAGGGGTGATGGGAGATGGTTCTGGCAGCTGGGGATGCTGCTGCTCAGGCTGAGCAATTTTGAGAGGACTCAGGTTCCTCGTGAGGGTGCAAACAGAAAAGACAACACAGACTTTAAGGAAGAACCCAAACACCCATGGCCGAACCCCTCTCACCTACCACACCCCAAAAGTCTAACGAGAAGGACACGTGTGGCACGGGCTCTTATGAACACCTGCTCTCGTTGAGGCGCTGCAGTGGACGGCACTTCTCTCATCTCCTGCCTACAACGTCCTGGATGGGGATGGGACGACGCAGGGCCGGGGGGACGCATTTGAACACAGCCGCCTCTGCGGCACGAGGGTCCCCAACACGGGGCTGGGGTCCACTGGTGCTCTGCTCTGCCCGCTGGCAGCACCCGGCCCAAGGCTCCCTGCCGACACCCCCGTCCCCGTCTGCGCTGGCGGGGCGCGATACCTGGCGTGAGCTATGGCTGCCACCCACTCGTCGCAGTCCTTGGCATCCTCGGTCCTCAGCTCCAGGGTCTTCTGGTTCTCATGGTTGAAATTAACGGTGAAGTAATGCTGGGGGAGCAAACACAGGGTAAGGTTACCGCTCGCTTCCGTTAGAAAAGCGCTTTACGATCAACCACTGGTCCATTTAGGAAAAACACATTTGGAAACACCTGCAGCGTGGCCAAGACGTGCTGCCCTCAGCGCTCGGGGAAAGCCGCTCCTTGCCAGCGAGGCCGCGCAGCCGCGCCACAGGCGAGGACGGGGCTGAGAAACGCTCCGGGGGGAAATCCCGCTGGGCACACAGCGGGCTTTGGGCAAACCTCAGACCACCGAGGAGTGGGAGGCCACGGGCGCCACTGCCCGCTGCGCAGCGAGCATCCCGGCACCCAAACGCAGCCCCGCCGCTGCCCGGGGCGGGACGCGGGCAGAACCCCGGTCCCAGGCGCTTGCACGGCTCCGGCCGGGAGGCTCGCAGGGGCGGCGGAGCAGGGCTCGCGCGGGACTATATTTAGCCTCCCTTGACATTTACAGTATTTGTGCTAATTGTGTGCGGCGGCTGGGGCTTGTGCTGCTCCTCTGCTTCCCCGCAGTCTCCTAGGAAACAGGCACCACACTGCAGTGCCGGATACTGCCCGGAACAACCGGGCTACAGCGAAACCCACCGGGAAAAGCTCATCCTGACATCACCCGCTCCTCTGTTCGGTCTAACGAGGGATCTGAACTAGCAGGTATCTTGGGCAGAAAATAAACCAAACCTGACCTGCCGCAGCCGCTTGCTCCCTGGCACGGACGCCCGCTCCCTGGGACGCAGGCTCCCCTGGGAACCCGTCCCAGCACGGGGCACCGCTGGCCAGCCCAGCACCATCCCCGCCCCGGTACCGAACACCGGGGTACCACTCACTGCGCCTCCCCAAACCAGCGCTGCATCTCCCCTCTCCTCCTCCTCCCCAGGCATCTTTACCTTCCTCCCCTTCCCGTCCCCACTCAGGCCCAGGGGTCTGAGCAGAGGGGTCTCGGAGGGATGCAGAGGAGCCCAGGGCCAGCCCCCTGCCAGCGTGGGTGGCAGGGACAGACAGACACCCAGCCCCCCCAGCACCATGCCCACCCAGGGCCCGAGTGTCACTGGGCACAGCCTCAGGAACCCCCTCAGAGCCCGCTCGGCCGTCCGGGTCCTGCAGAGGAGCCAGGGGAGCCCGGGGACCCCGCACTGCCCCGGGGCCAGGCCAGAGCCCCCTCAGAAACAGCTCCGTCACCTTTTGGGGGGCAACCGGCTGCTGCTGCCGCCCTGTCAGGATGCGTCTCCTTCACTTCTGTCCAGGATCCCTTAGGTGCAATATGAAGGATCCTGCCTTGCTGACCCTGCAGATGACTCTTCTCCTTATGCAGCCTTCTCCACGGTAAAACACGCCATCGTCCGTCTCCCACCCCTGCCCCGTCCCGCCGCGGCCAGGCCTTCTGTCTGTGGGCCATGTCTGGAGCTGCAGCACCACAGCCCTTCGCTTCTCACCCCCTCTCTTCTCCCCCCCACCCCCAGAGGCTTTTATGGGCAACGAGACACCGCTGACAGAAAACGCACCGGGGATTTGTGGTCCCTGAAACCACACGGTGGTTACGCCTCTGCTCTGTGCCCATCTCTCTCACATCCCTGCCCCTGCAAACAGCGCTAAGGGGAGCTCGTCCCATCAGCAGGTCTGGAAATCCTCCCCCCGAAACACCAGCTCAGGAACGTCGCCAGCCGTGCCAGGGCACTGCCAAGTACTCACTCCCAGCCTGGTGCGCTGGCGGCAGGGACGCGAGGGTGGGAAAGCCCCTTCCCAGCCCTGACACCCCGTGAGCTCCTGGTGCCGTGGGGACAAACCACCCCGACGCCGTGGCACACGCATTCCCCGCACCGCACTCCACCAACACCGGCCCCCGGTGCTCGGCTGAGCGCCCACGGGACCAGGAACACAGGGAGACGCCTCCGTGGCTCCCCAAAACCCGTCACTGCCCGGTGGGAGGGGATGGGACGGCCAGCCCTGGGCTGCCCTTCCCGGGCGCTGCGGGTCCCTTGGGGGGGACGCTAACCCTCCCACACGTCCTCCCCCAGGACGAGGCATTGCGCCGGGTTAGGGCACCCTGACCTTACCCAGGGCCTCCCACCGCTGCCGGGACGGGTCGGTCCCAACTGCTGCTCCATGGGCAGCCAAAAGCCGGCTCCCGCCAGCACGCGCTGCAGCTCCCGCGTCACTCGGATTTACCCCACACAACGCCCAGGAAGCGCCACGCGCTCGCAAGGAGGAAGTTATTTTATATTTGAATAATAAAACTCCCACCACCTTTTATCTCTGCCTAAATTACAATCCTTCTCTGTTATCACAGCGACAGATCAAACCCGACAGCCCGGGAGCGCTTCCCTGCGCCGGGCCCAGGCTGGGTCACAAGGGGATGGAGCGGGGACCAGCTGCTCATCGGGGATCGGGGAGCAGCGGGACCAGCCCGCGCCTCCAGCATCGCCCCGCCCCGCCTTCCCCGGGGCACCCCTGCCCGGTGCCGAGCAGAAATCACCCGCAGCTTCCATTTGCTGCTTCTCACACCCATTTTGCACTCATTTGAAGACTGCGTTACCTCACAGCCACAGCGGCACTAGCACCCCAAACCACCTCCCACTGCTTCCGACGAACCAAGCCGGTGCAATTCCTGAACTCCCCCACGATGGGACATTTTCCAGCCTTCCCCATTCCCATGGCACCCGCTGAGCCCCCGCTGTGGGATGCGTGGTCCCCGGTGCTGCGGGATGCGTGGACCCCAGATCCTAGCACTGTGGAGGTTCTATTTCAGGGAAGCCCAGGGTTTTGGGGTTTCAGTAGTTCTGCCTGACAGGGGGACATGGGAGCGTTTTTGGCCCGGAAGCAGGACGCAGGCAGGACAGGACCAGGCCATGACCACCTCCAGCGGCTGCTGGGCTGCCCCGGCCAGCGGCTCCGCTCCAGGGTGGTCCCACCGGGAGGGACCTGGGCAGCACTCACTGCAGTGCGGGACCCCTGATGAATTAGGCTGACGGGAAGAGCCAAAGAGCTTAAGCCAAGAGAGCTCTTAACCAGAAGTGGTCCACACATTTAAAAAAAAAACAATAATAATATTAAAAATGTCCTTTAAAACTTTTTGACCCCATTTTCTTTTTCAGATTTTTTTAATTTTACAGGTGAAAATGCTCTCGGCCCTTTCGCTTTATCAGAAACCGACCTTTACTGACTCCTGGTCCTTGGCAACCAAAATATTCCAGTGCCTGTTTCACAGCTTCAGCTCAGAGCCTGGATGCACAAACCCACTTTTCCTCAACCACCCAGCCACCGACAGCTTCTCCGGCAGGATTCCCACCGCGCAGAGCGGGCCACTGCTCAAGCACCCGCCTGCCGAAGCCGGAGCTCGAGTACTCGAGGCACCGACGTCAAATTCACCCCGGCTCCAGAAAACCTGGGGAAGGCATTTAACGCCCACACTGGGGCTTGGGACAGGCGTGTCCCCCCCCAACCTCGGGGGCTGTGCCAGCACGCGCGCTTTGCATGCACGGTGATGCACCAAAGGCAGCGACTGACCCCGGTGCGCCTCAGCCTTTTGGAAAACTGCCCGTAAACGTTAAAAACCCCACGGCCCTGGCCACCAGCAGCGGGGGAGGACGTTCAGCGTACGCACCTTGCTTGGCTCCCGGGCACGGCCAACACCGGTTTGCCGGGTCAGTGCCACCACGGAGCAGCCCGCACCACAGCTGGCCCTTGGTGACGGCAATGAGTGCAACCGCAGCCACGGTTCCCGCGTGTTTCCTGCCGGGGGAACATCCCGCTCCACGGCTTTAGCCCCTCTGTTCACCGAACACCTGTAAGACGGCCACGCTGCCCCCAGCCTGTCCCATCTGGGTTTACGTGCCAAAGCTGGGGACAGCAGCACCCGGCAAAGGCACCCGCCGCCCTGCGGGGGCAGGCGTCCCCAGGGTGCCCGAGCATCCCCCAGCTCCGCTTGCCGCCAGCTCTCCCAGCGTCTCCAGGATGGGTGCCACGGGACAGGTGCCCGCGGCAGCCGCGCTTTGCCTCCCACGGCCCTTCGCACTGCTGGTGCTGAGAAGAGATGTGGCTTCCTCATGCCCTCCTTAGCCGGGCAGGGAAAAGAGCAGGACCGGGGACACGCTCTGGAGAGACGGAAGACAAACCCCTTCCCCGGTGGGAACTGTTCCCACAGGCCTTCTCCCGTCCCACTGGGAAACCACAGCCACGCGCACCCACACGCTGGTCCCCAGCTTTGCATCACGGCACAAAACGCTTCCATGGGCCTCCCCAGTACGGACAATAACGTGATGCCCATCCCTGGCGAACGCTCCGGAGACCGGGAGAATCTGCAGGCACGGGCTGTGTGCTCGGGAGAGCAGCCCAGGCTCTGCAGAGGAAAAGACTCTCAGCTCCAGAGAGCTCCTGAGCTTCCAGTCAAGGGTTTTGCGCGGCGCTGCCACTTGACTCGGCGCGTGTTGGCTCTCGTCTGAGACACTGAGGGCTGCTGGTCAAGAACAGCTCATGGCATCAGGGCATCACAACATCACGGCACCGTGGAACGGGTCCGCAATTCCGACTCGAGGCCGGATCCGTGGAGCAATGGAAGCCGTGATTCCCACTGCTGTGCGATGGAGAGCCCTCGCCCCACGGCAGGGCACTCCCAGTCCTGAACACCCGGCCGCGGGCTTGGGCACGGATCAGCTCCAGACCCCCGCGCCCGCTCAGCTCCTCTGCTGGCATCCAGCTTTGGCTGCGCCCCACCACGTGCTGTCCTGCCCAGGCACCCCGCATCCTGCCCGCCCTCCCCTGCAACGCGACACGGGTCCGGGGGGCTCCCAGGGCCCCTTCCCCTACCCTCACACTCGGGGGGCCGGGGACAGCAGGTCTAGGTGGCAGCAGGGCTCAGAGACCACAGCTGAATAAAAGGGAGGGCTCACCCCCCCACCTCTCCCCAGCACCCCCAGGTATGCACCCGTCGTGCCGCCGGCACCACCGCCCCGAGCACCCCAAACGCCAACCTCGCACGCCAAGGGGGACCCAGCAGAGCCTTCCTCCGGGCCACGGCCTGAAGCCCACCCAGCAACAAAATATCTTCCAAATCAAACCAGTTTGAGGAAAACGTCATTTGTGGAGAAACGTAACAATGACAGAAAATAAAGTTTCCAGAGGCGCCTCACTTCCCTCCTCGGGGTTTCAGTTTCTCAGATACTTTTGCTCCTTCATTCCCACATGCACCATGCACCCTGTGCTGAAAGCACACTGAGCTCCCAGCAAGAAACCCCCCACCAAAGCAACATCTGTGCACTTCAAAAAAGAGGGGATTTGAAAAACCCCACCTTTTAAAATTTCTCTGTTGCAGAGACTCTGAAACCTTCCAGGCTTTACTCCAGCGAGGAAGGAATCCAAGCCCGGAACTCCCCTGCCGCAGGGAACGCTGTCCCCACAGCTCCACTGGCAGCGGCCGGGACACAGACATACCCTGGGAAAACAATTAACGGCGATCGCAGGCAGTGCTAGAAATTTCCTCGGCACCTTCCTCTCCAGGGAAGCGCCAGCGATGCCGAGCACGGCCGGGTTTTATCCGGTCCGCAGCCCTCGGGCACCCTGCTCTCGCAGACCCGCTGGCTCTGCCCGCCGTTTGCTGGCTGCCAGCTCCCGCGCAGCCCGCGCTGCGGATCTGCACCATAAATATTCCGCTGCTTATCTCATCGGCTACGCCGCTAATCCCCTCGCAAGGCAGCGGGCATTCAAGTGCCCGAGCACCTTCAGTTAAATTTGTCCTAATGAATTACAGAGAACGAGGAGCCAGGCGCCAGACCTTGGTAAACGGGTGCAGATCAGCGGCCTGGTAAATATCTGGTGTGGCAGGATCTCGCCGCGCCGTGACAGCAGCCCCTGGTTCCACGGAGGACGAGCCTCCCAGGTGTGTTTTGAGCTGGAAAGGGGCTGTGGCATCCTCCCCTAATGTTTACCTGCTGGAAACCCCTCCCGCACAGACACGAGGAGTCGGGACCTGGTGAACAAGCCCAATTCAAGCCGCACCAGGAATGAGAAATGACATTTCTTACGCTGCTCTTCCAAGGGACACGGCTGACAAAACAGGACGGCGGCGTCACCCCCTTGCAGCCACAGACCCTTCCCTGTCGCTGTGGCTGGCCACGCAACACACCGGTACACCGGCACACCGCGGCCGCTCCAGCGCGAGAGCCAGGCCTGCGAGGAGGTGCAGCTGTGGCGACAAACCCGGTATTTTGATCTGAACAGGGCGACGTTCCCGTGCTCCCCACCGGGAGCCAGGAGACGTGTGCGGAGCGCTGGCGCTGCACCGCCTGGCCCTTGCGGCAGTGCATTTTGGAGTGCCGAGCGGGCTGCCCTTGGCCAGAGGGGACGGGCGGCTCCCCGCCTTCCAGCGGCCCCCTGCCGAGGGGGTCCCCTTGGGGTCCATCCCGCAGCATCACCACCCCCTCCCCGGGAGCCTGCTCAGGCAGAAATTATGCAAGACCTGCAGAGCTGCACCCAAAACGCACGGCGCCTCCTGCCAGCACCCAGCCCGCGCTGCCAGCGCTCCTGGTCGGGGGCTTCGCAGTGCCCTCAGTGACACCCACACCCCACGCGAAGCACCTTGGGGTGGGGGCTCCCCTCCGCGTCCAGGAGGCTGGAGGTGATTTGGGCAGCGATTGGCAGGGAGGTGCAGCACCCAGGGTCACCAGCACCGCACACTGCACTGCTCGGTGCCACCCTGCCCACCCGGGACAGGGGCAGCCAGGGGTGCGACACCCACCCCCGGGGCCCCTGTGCCGGGTCCCCTGGGAGCGGGGGGCGTGGATTCTCCCCGGGCCTGGCGGCAGCCCTGCCATCTCAGCGCTGTTCCACCCGCAGACACCAGCGTGGGGCAAGCAGCGCCGCAGCCACGCAGTGGGGGACCCCCGGCTCCGCGTCTCACCCCGCGGAGGGGACGTGCGGGGTTTTCCAGCCGGGTACGTGATGGGAGCACGAACCGCACGTGCGGGGTGCAGGAACGGGGTGGAATCCTGGTGAAAACAAGGTCCCGCGTGTCCCCAGCGCAGGGCACCGCACGCCTGTCGCCAGGCTGCCCGCGCCACGGGGCCGGTGCAGATTTGGTCCCCGGTTCCCGGGGGGCTCCGGCCGCTGGCAGACACCGGGGCTCAACGGCCGAGCCACAGCGCGGACCGAACAACCCCACGCGAGCCCCCGTCCCACCCCGCCGGGGTCACCTGAACCTGGGGGGCGGCGGGCGCGGGGGCCGGGCCACGGACACGCGTGGGGCGCGGGGCTCCGCTGCGCAAAGCGCGGCCGCGGCCGCCGGGGGGCGCCCCGCGCCGCAGCCCCGCCGCTAATTACCGGCGGCTTAATTGGGGATGGGGGGGCGCTCCGAGTACCCCCTGATGAACTCCCCCGCTTGCCCTGCGGTGCGGGGACCAGCACTGCGACGCCGGAGAGCATCCCCCTCACCCCCCGGCACAGGTCAGCCTCATCCCCCGCCCCGGTCACACGTGGGGCAGGTGCCAGGGGGAACCGGGCTGGGTGCGGGGGCGGCCCCGGGGGCGTCACCCCCCCTCCCACCCCCCGAGAGCGGCCGTTGCGGGGGCCCCGTCCCACCTGCTTCTCCAGGGAGTCCCTGGCCGAGAGGGAGGGCTTGGGGGAGGGCGCCCGGTCGCAGACGCAGCCCTCGAGCAGGTAGAGCCCCGAGGGCCGGGAGCTGGAGTCGGTCTCGAAGTAGAAGAGCATGTTCTGCAGCAGCGCGAACCACTTGGTGTGCCATTTTGTGTTGTCGGCGCTCCGCTTGCTCAGGTAGCCCTTCCTGGCGCCGTCCTTCTTGGCCAGCAGCCCCAGGTAGGCGACGTGCCCGTCATTGAGCCGCATCCCCTTCTGCATGGCGCCGGCCGCCGCCAGCCCCGCGCATGGCCCCCGCACCGCCGCCGCAGCCCCCGCATCAGCGGCCCCCGCTGCCCGCGGGGAGCCGGCGGCCGCCGGGGCGGCTCATGGCGCGGCCCAGGCTCCCCCCCGCCCCACACCGCACCCCGGCCCCGCACAGCGCTCGGCGGCGGCTCAGCCCGGGCAGCGCCGCGTCCCGGAGCCGCGGCTCCCGCAGGCGGGCGGGCACGTGACGCCGGGGCCGGCGGCGGCAGCGGGAGCCCAGCAGCGCGGGGCTGGCCCTGCCCCCGCCCCGCCGCCAGCTGCGGGGGCGCCCGCGCCGCGCCCCCCGGGGCCGCCCCCCGCGCCGAGGGCTGCCGGGGCCGCCCGCATCCCCACCCGCCACCGGCGTAACCACCGCTCTGCACCGCGCCGGACCCCCGGGCCAGGAGCGACCCCCAGGCACATGGGAGCTCCGGGCCAAGAGGGAGCCCTGGGAGAGTTGGGACCCCTAGGCCAGCACGGATCCCTGGGCACAGGGGAGCCCCGGGTCAAGAGGGACCCCTGAGAGAGACGGGACCCCCAGGCCAAGAGGAGCCACTGAGACAAATGGGACCCCTGGGCCAGCACCGACCCCCAGCACAGCTGAAGCCCCAGACCAAGAGGAGAGATGGGAGAGATGGGACCCCCAGGCCAAGAGGGGCCACTGAGATCCCGGGGCTGGCACAGACCCCTGGACACAGCCAGATTCCCAGGCCAAGAGGGACCCCCAGGCATGTGGGACCCCTGGGCCAGTACAGACCCCTGTGCACAGCCAGAGCCCCAGGCCAGGGACCCTCAGGCCAACAAGGACCTGGGGACAGATGGGACCACTGGGCAGAGCAGGGACCCCCGGTGAGGCAGGGCCCCCAGGCCACGTGGGGAACCCCCAGGCTGAGATCAACCCTGGGCTGGCACAAGCCCTGGCTTGCCCTGAGCCCCAGGCTGAGCAGGACCCCCGGCCGGCTGGGACCCCCAACCTGCGCTAGCGCGGAGTGGGGCTGTGCTTGGCCGGGTACCCACGCCAGGCATCCATCGCGCTGCAACCCCTGCACGCTGCAACCCCTGCACGCTGCAATGCCTTGTGCTGCAACCCCTCACACTGCAGTCCCTCATGCTGCAATCCCTGCACACCGCGATCGCTGCAAGCTGCAATCCCTGCGCGCCGCGATCCCTCCACGCCACGATCACTCACGCTGCAATCCCTCACACAGGGTGGTCCCTCAGCATGCACCCATCGACACCGCCCTCTCCCTCCCCACCCTCCGCCTCTCGTTAGGGCACCCCAGCAGCTGCTCCCAGGTGTCACAGGTGGGCGAGAAGAGGACCCAGTTTCTCCATTTATTTCCATTTGTCCCACATCCCTCTGCTCCATCCTGGTCTTGTGGGCTGTGCCAGGGCAAAACGGGGAAAACTGGGACAGGCAGGAGCTGGGCCCTGTGCAGGATGGGGAGGCCCTGGAGCCCCCCACATCCCCAGTGCACCCCACATCCCTGGTGCCCCCCGCAGCCCTGGGCCGGTCAGAGGCCGCAGCGATGGGTGCACAGGAGCCCTGGGCTGGGTGCGAGGCGTGCGAGCTCCACCGCCCCTGCGCGTGGGCACCGGCCCCGGCCCCAAGCACCACTGAGCCTCTGCAGACAGGGAGGGCGTCGGGAAAGCCGTGTTAATTAGCTTTGTTTCCGCTGGAAATGCTGGCAGCCCTCCAAGAAATTTGGTGAGGTCACGGGTTGCCGTGGCAACAGGATGGAGCCAGCTGGAATTGGGAAGGGTGCTGGCATCTCTGGCAGGGAGCCGCTTGGCCTGGGCGCTCCTGGGACTGGGATGCGCACCCAGGGGACATGGCCCGAGCACTGGACCGGTGCCAGGAGGGCCAGAGCAGCCCTGGCTGGGAGCGGGAAGCGGCACCCCACTGCCCTTGCACCCCACTGCCCTCACACCCCGCGCCCGCCTGCCCCTCTGGCTGGCACCCCGGCTGCCGTCCTCCAGCCAAGTGTGCCCGCTGTTACCCGGGCTGCGAGCAGGTGTTCAGCTCCAGGCCTTTCCCCACCAGCACGGCTGACTCCTCCTTGGCCCTGCTCTCCCCTTTCCCGTCTTTCCAGCCTGACCAGCGAGGTCCCGCATCCCGTTTCACCACCGCAGCCCCTGCGGGTCCAGGCCCACGGCCGGAGGTGCTCCCCATGAGCAGCCCGTCCTGCCAGCCAAGCGCTGCCCAGAATAACGCCTGGAGAAGAGGGCGAGATGCTCTCTGTCCGCTCCGTCTCTGCATTAGCCAGAGCGGAGCAGGCAGCGGCGGGCGGAGCGGGGCAGTGATGGCCGGGGCTGCGGGGCTGAGCCTTCCCGCAGCTCCCCGTCAGCCGGAGCGAGCCTGCTGCGCGTGAAATGGTGCGGCGGCACAGAGAGAGGGCCTTTGTGGGAGCCTGCGAAGTCTTGGATCCGATAACAACCTGGAAGCCAGCACTGCCAATAATTCCTATACTGGGCCAAAGCAGAAAAGCCCTTTCACTCTCAGGGAGCTGCGGAGCCCCCGGTTGGCTGTGGGGCTGTGCCCAGGGATGCGGTGTACCCAGGGATGTGATCTGCCGAGGGACGCGGTGTGCCCGCTGCCCACGGGGCGAGGGGCCCCGCTGCCCTCCGCTGCCTCACCGGCGCGGGCAGGCTGCTGTGAGGACAGCGGCACTTGTGGCAGGGGGACGAGCAGCATTTGGCTGCGGTGGCGTTGGGTCCAGATGCGGCGGCTGCACCCTGCTCCCCAGGGAAGTGCAGGCTCAGCTCGGGCTCCCCTCAGGTGCCAGGGAGGGTCACAGAAAAAATAGCTGGCAGCTTGCAAGACTCGAGCAAATATAGAAACTTTGATTTCTAAAGCAAAGGGAGGTTTATTTTTTGCGTGTGATGTCTGCTCTGATCGATTCTAAGGCACTTGCAGCGTGGCCCCTCTCTAGGAGAGCAGAGGTGATGCCTTCGCCACTTCTCACCGGCACGGCCGCACAAGGAGCTGGCCCAGTGCTGCTGGACCATTGCTCTCCTTTCCCCCGAGGTTTCAGGCGCTCGCTGGCCCCTCGGACTGCCGAGCGCATCGCTGGCTGAGCCGCCGGCTGAGGATGCTGACACTGAACATGTGCACAGCAACAAAAAAACCCCCGCAGCCTTTCCCGGCTCCCCACGCGCTGTCGGGCAGCGTGGGCGCTGGTATTTAGCAGCGGCTCCCCCAGCTCCCGCTCGGCCTCTCCCGTAAAGGCCGGGCTCGGCTGCCGCCCACGGGAAGCTGCCGGCAGCGGGCAGAGCCGGCAGGCGGCTGGCACGGCACGGCGCAGACGCTGCTCGACGCGCTCCCAGCCTGACAGCGCCAAGACCGAAGCTGGGAGGTTGCACTCCTGTGACAAACTCATTCCCTTCCCTTGGGGAGTGAAACGGTTTTGGCCAGTCAGGCTGGGAGGCATCAACCCAGGGCCAAGGCACGGACAGGACGTTTGTGTTTTCCCGGGACACGGCGTTGTTCCAGGCTGCTGGCAGCCGGGCACGCGCTCACTTTCAGTGCAGAGCGTGGATGCCCATTCCATGACCCCCAAGAGCATCTCGGCACGCAGCGCGTGTACGTCGTGCTTCCAGCTCAGTGGCCGTCGCCAGGCCGGCGGCACGCTGCCGCACAGGGTTCTCCAGACAGGCTGCCATGGCTGCCCGGCGGCACCCGTCTGCGGAGATTGGCACTCTCCTCGCAAAGGGGCTGGTTGCGGTGTGCTTTGGCACCGCCGTTGCTGCGTAACCCTCGGCATTGCCATGGTTGGGTTCCTTGGGTGGCAGCCGCTGACCAGGCACCAGGACCAGGCGCTCCCGGCGCTGCCCATCTGCAATCTGCAACATGCACCAAGCTGGGAATAAACAGAACGAGTGCAGGTTTACGTGGGAACAGCATCTTCTCTGACCGTGTTATAAATCCCTTCTTGAGAGCAAATGGTTCTGGAAACCCACCGGGCACTTCCTCTGCTTTGAGTGTCACTGTTTCCATGGCCGGGGAAAGCCGAAAACGAGCTCCCCAGAGGGGTTCTCCGCAAACGCCGTGGAGTTTGACAGCCCCCTCCCTCCTCTGTGAGGCAGCTCTGACATTATGTAAAAATGCAGACAGTGCCCGTGCGAGGCTGCAGAGCCGTGCGTGCCCAGAGCAGCACTCCGCCAAGGAATAACCTGCCGCTCCCGCGTGCGTGAATCGCAGGCACCAGCAGTTTGGTTTGCAGGCGCTGGCAGCGCAGTGTGCGCTCAACGGCCACAGAGGGCCCGGGGCAGCATCCTGGTCCATGAACCCACTTGGCAACACGCACAGAAAAGGGGCTTTGCGTGTGCGTGGCACCGAGGGCGAAGGGCGTTCGTCAGCCCGGAGTCTGAAATGACCTGTGAGGGGGGAATTCCAGATGCCCCAAGGGGTGCTGCGGCGTGCCGGGCTGGAGGAGCTGCGTGCTCACCGCAAAGCGTTCTCCCCTCTGGCGGCTAAAATAAAGCGATTGGTGCAGCCCGGGATGGGTGAGGAGCGCTCGCTGGGGCCAGTGGCTGCATCCTGGCCAGGCAGCGACCGCGCTGGGAAGGGCGAGTGCCACCGGCCCCGCCGCCAGCACGGGCGTCCCTGCGCATCTCGCCCCACAGCACCCGGCTGTAGGCGCTGGAGCGGAGCAGGCAGAGGAGCAACATTTGCCTGAAGCGCTGGTGGGGCAGAGGGATGTACAAATCAGGGCTCCTCACCAGCAGAGAGATGCTGCGAGTTCATTAGGCTGATTTGTCACCTAGAACCGAACTCCCCGCACCGGGTGTCAGGAAGGGGCTGGCTGCGCCTGACCTCCGGGTGCCACCAAGCCAGCCAGGCTGCAGAAATCATCCATTTGTTGAGGGTTTTTTAAATGGAAAGCTTAAGGACTGTTATTATGCTGTGCAAAATGATTTCAGCAGCCCTTTGAACCGCTAAGCTATTCTCTGGGAATCTCAGCGCCAGGGATGACAGCATGATAATTTATGCCAGCAGCTCTCGCTCGCTCCCGCAGCCGGCAGAGAGGGCTGCCGGCACCGCTCCTCGTCGCGCAGGGCCTGGTGCCGGCTTCACCCGAGGTGCGGGGAGGAAAGAGTTGCCTTCCCACCTTTCATCACGTCACGGCGCGCCCGGGACCTTCCCCTCCTGGAAGGGGTGTCGTTAACACGGGTGGTTGACATCCCTACGGAGAGCTCCTGGGGCAGTGCGTCCCGCACGAGGGCTGGGGCTGCCACGCACATGGTCGCTGCCAGCACCGCGTGCCAGTGCCCGGCACCCGCACGCCCCGGGAGCTGTTGGGGACGGAGCTCGGCCGCTGCCGGCAGTTTGCATTGAGAGCAGCACCACGCTGCGGGAAGGCTTGCTTAGCACAGACAGCAGTGATTTGGTAACCAACTGCTATTTTTAGGCATTTCTGAGACAAACTGGAGCGTTTCACAAGCCACTCTGTATTGCCACTAAAACGTGTTTTATCTATTGGTGTGATCCTGTACTGGCAGGGCAGGCTCCCTACTGTTACGTACGATATTTGCCGCACAATAGACTGAACAACACCGAAACCTCCCCTGAAAATGGCAGCTGCAGGCTTTTAAAGACGTTTCCCGTCTTTACAGGTATGAAGTATTTCCAGGTACAAACATCCCCACTCACCGTGTCTGACTTTATTACTCTGCGTCCGACGGTCAGTTTCCACACTGCAGCTCGCAGTGCTGCTGAACAGCCAGGGCTGGGCTGAACTGGGGGTGCCCAGCCCCGGGCACAGCCCCCCAGCCCCGCACCAGTGCCTTGGGCACCGCCTGGAAAGCGCCCCGTGTCCCGCAGCGGCCTCCTTGATGCTGTCCTCCCTCCCTCCCTCCCAGCCTGTCTAGGTCGGAGCCTCCGCCAAACGTCCCGCAGAAGCGGGACTGGGTGTTACAGAGTCTGCAGGGGTCGGTCGCTCCTTTGCGCGTCAGAGCTGCGAGGACCTGGGGAGGCAGGCGGGAGCTGGGCGGAAAACGGGCAGCCCCGACTGGGCATCGTCCCAGGGCAGAGAACGGACAGAGAAAGTGGAAGCGCTTCTAAATAACATTCACCACAAACGTCCCGGTTAGAGAATTATTCCCTGCAAGAACCCGGCAAGGTGCCTGCACGCCTGCTTTGTGCCTGCCTGGCTGCCGCAGCTCTCAGCAGCATGGGGGCCTGTTCCCAGCGGGATTCCCTGTCTCCCCGTGTGTGCACATGTGGCAGCGCTTCCCATCCCACAGACTGCGGCTAAAGCTGCCCCTTTAACCCCCAAGCAGGCGGCACGGTGACATCTGCAGACAGAACAACTCGGCACATCTTCCCTTATTAGGCTTCAGAGTCAACAGCACACTGCAGTGAAGTAGCACCACCCGGGCTACTCTGAGCTGCTGCCACAGGGACACAAAATTACTTTCCCCCAAGTTGAAGTGTAAAGCAGACCCATGCTCCCCAGTCCCCTGACCCGCACAGCCCATGCCCAGCGCCGGCGGCACGCACCCACCCGGGGTCCTGGCCCCGAGCATCCTCTGCAGGGCGAGGGCCAGCTGAGGTGGGAGTGCAGGGGATAAACCCTTCCCTGAACCCGAGCCTCCGACGGAGGAGCGCGCTACTGTCTGTTCCCCAATCAAACTAATATTGCATCTTACTGGTGGGGACGAGTAAACGAGCAATTAACGACCAGATGAGGTGTTAGATGTGACGCCAGCAGGAGCAGGGAGGGAGCTGAATCCAAGAGCCCGGCTCTGTCTGCGGTGGGGCAGCCCCAGAGAGCTGTGCATGCACGAGGGTGTGCGTGTGCACATGTGTACGTGCCACACGTGGGAGTGCGTGGAGAAAGCCCGTGCCCTGATCTGACCAGCACTCAGAAGGTGGAGCGTCCCGGGTGGGGAGGGGATGCAGCACATGTCTGACAACGAGCCTCCTCCCAGTCCCAACAGGCTCAAACATCCCCAAAATAACATTGTTTGTATTTGGATATGAAAGGGGCTTTTTTTCCAGTTCATTGCTTTGACAAAGGCTGAAGAGGGCTCCGATCCTTCCACCTCTCCTGAGCACACCAGGCCTTTATCCAACGTCACTAAAAGCAGATCCAGCAAAGTCTATTTTTGACATCCCCAGACACGCGCGAAAGCCCGGCTCTGCTCTCCAAGCTGGGAGGACGGAAAAGGGCCAGGCTCAGCCCGCGACCCACCTGCGCACCGGGCACTGCCAGCACAGGGGCCTCACGCGGCTCCCAGGCACCGCCTGCTCCCCACGGGCAGGGGACAGGGGTGAGGGGCTGAAGAGGGGCCCAAGCCCCCTTCCCTGGGAGGTGCACAAAGGGGAGCCGGGGCTCGGAGCCTGCGCTGGGACAGCAGGCAGGACCCCAGGTCTGGCTCCTGCCTAAACCCCTTTTGGCAGCCCGACCTGGGACAGGTATCTTCAGACACGTGAAAACTAAGAGCAGGGTTCTTCAGCCCCCCCAAGCATGGGACAGACAAGCTGCGTTAATGCTGCAGGAGATTTTGGCAGCCGGGTCCCAGGGAGAAGCTTTGGGGACAGCGGCCGCTGTGCCGGGTGGCTCCGAGCTCGGTGTGCAGGAGGTGCTGGGCGGCACGGCCGGATCACCTTGGCCAGTTCCTCCCGGGGCAGGACACACCGCACCCAGGTGCATAATCCCTGGGGACACCTGGATTATCCCGGGGAAGTGAGGCCAACACGCTGCAGATGCCGCTGCTCCCGCAAATGGCCCTGCCCGGGGAGCTCCTGGCTGGAGTGACTGCAGTTCAGCTCATCTCTAATTAAGAATTTAATAAGCAAGTCTCTGTGAGCAATTAATTACTTCTTGTCATGGAGCAATCGTTTCTCCCTGTCTCTCTACCAGTAGATCTGCAAAACAACAAAGCACTCCCGCATCTGCTGGGCAGCGGTGGTTCAGGGGGATGCCGGAGCTGCAGGACCCGGTCCGAGCGGGTGCAACGAGCCCTGGCAGCACGGGGCCACGGACACGCCAGGCGACGCAAGCGGCTGCGGGCGGGACATGGGCGTCCTTCACTAAACCAGTTCGCTCCCCACTTACCACACGGCAAACACTCCACCATCACCCACTGCTCAGCCCCACGTTAGCCGCTTAAGCGGGCGGGTGGGATTATCCGCACCAAGGGCACAGGAGGCACCCACAGCCACGGCGTGGTCCTCCCGCACCCCACGCCGCGGCCAGGGCTCTGCACGCTTCTGCTCGTGGGGCAGAGCACCCCACTTCCCCCGGCACCACGCACAACGAACCAGCCCAGATAATTACAGCGCTGCATGATTAGTGCTGCATGAGGGGAAGGCTTGTCCACAGTGTCCCGGGGGATCCCGGGGGACAGGGATCGCTCCCATCCCTGGGGGGGCTGCAGCTCCAGGGTCAGGGCAGCACCCCAGGGCCAGGCAGCGTCACCCCCATCACCTACAGCAAGCGGGGAGCCCGGCAGGCTGCAGGAGGTCCCGCTGCATGTGCTGCAGGGACGGGGTGGTTTGGCTTCCCAAAACGGAAGCCATCCATCCCCCCTGCCCAGCCAGGACCCCCTCGGCCGGTGGGGCCAAGCTGGTTGCGGCAACGGTAAAATTTCACATGTTGTTACCGTCCCTCAGCGACTTTGCTGGGGTTTTTTTGGCTGCTGGACAGAGCTGGGTCACTCATGGACTTGGGCGACCCTTCTCGTTTGTCCTGCACCTCCCACGGTGCGTTTCGGGCACACGTGTATCATCATCATCATCCTCACCTCACAGAGGAGGCGCGCGGGAGGCAGAGCGACTGGCCCAGGGTCCTTCGGGGAGCCGGGGGCACCCGCAGCTATCCACAAACGTCGGCGGAGAGCGGCGAGCCCCCGGCGCTGCCCCGAGACCCACGAAGGGACCCACAGCCTTCCCGGAGCTCACCAGGGAGAAAGCGCCGGAGCTTGGCGGGCGCTGCTCGGTTCCCCATTACAATGGGATTTGCTGTAACAGATCCCGTCAGTCACAAATGAGTGACAGATTTGTTTTTAATCAGATTAAGCAGCTGCTGCTGACAGAGCACATCCCTGCGCAGCCCGGGCAGACTGCTGCGAGCGGTGCCCGTGGGGGCAATGCGGCAGGAGAACACCAGGGAAGGCAGCGATGGAGCTCGGCTGGCTCGTAAATACGTTTTAAAACCATTTTAAGCCAGGTGTGAGTGTCCCATCAGGGCTCAGCTGACACCAAGCTGACACGCTGCTGCGGGCTGGCACCGCCGCGGGGGCCGAGGCTGGGCTCTGGTCGGTGCTTTCACGTTGGTTGTAGGAGCAAACAACACAAAACATTTGCTAATGCAGGGAGATTCTTCTGGATACGGCAAATTAATCAGACATGATTCATTCTTGCGCTTTCTCTGCGGGCCGGAGGCAGGTTGGGGGATTAGCGAGCCGGACGGGAACGCTGCCGTCATGCGAACCCAGCCGCCCAAAGGCTCTCCCGCTGGGATCCGGCCGGGCTGCCGCGCTGGGGCAGGTTCAGGCGTCGCTGGCAGCAGGGAATCAGTCATGGGCTTGTTGAGCTCCTGTCCCTCCCGACCCCCGCTCCTCTCCAAGGCAGGGACCAGGGCGCCAGCCCAGTCATCAGCAAAACGTGCTCAACAACGCAAGCCCAAGTCCTCTTCCCCAGAGGCCCCGCTGCCCCGTCCCAGTGGGTCCCTCAGCCCCAGCCACGTTTCGGGGCTGACCCACCAGTCACTTTAAGCCGTTTAACGTACGCACTGCTGACAGCGGCATCCCAGGTACCTGAGCTGCTGACCGCTGCACCAGAGCCCACGGCAGCAGGGCTGTCACTGCGCCGGCTCGGGCTCACATCCCCGCCACAGCCACCACCAGATCCCGCTGCCGGAAAAGGAACTCCATCACTCTTCGTTACATTCTTCATTAACAGAGCCTGGGACCAGCCATTGCTGAGCCTCGGGCCGGGCTGACGGCAGTGCGGGCGGCCTGGCCGGACTTGGCACTGCCGGTGCCAAGCGCGCCCCACCACCGGCCCCACCCCGGGGTGCAGCTCCCCAGGGCTCATCCATCACTCGCCATGGGGCTGCCCCCCGGCACGGCTGGCAGCGACCCAAGGGGACGGCCCACTGGAGGGATAAGCCGGCAAAAAGCCCTCCAAAAGCTGTGTTCCAGGTCAGCCTGTCCTGCTGCAGTCGGAAGCGATGACGTGAGCCAGCCGTCAGCACAGCGAGCGAGCAGGATCACATTGCTTCGGCGACCGAAATCCCAACGAAACACACCGCACTGGCACCTCGTGGAACGTGAATCACCTGCACTTCCACACCCTTACAAAACCAGAGCCCAGGGGCCGCAGGCTGCTCCTCCCTGGCCTCTGCGGGCTCGGCTGAGTGGGTCACAGGGAGCGGATTTGCCACTGGTGCCCGGCACACCCCATGCCAGGCTCCACCAGCACCTCTGTGCCGCTGACACCTCTGGTACCCTCACCTGCCCGGCCACTGCCAGCACCAGCCAGGGCATTTCCCCAGGGTAAGGGCTCCGAGCAATGCCGTTCGTTCCTTCCCTCAGCCTGAGCAGCCTCGTCCAGCTTCTGCCTTTTGAGATTAACGAGGCATTTACACCCAGCTAGGGCGCTGGCACGCGTCCCCTCCCGCTCCCCCGGCAGAGGCGGGGAGCGGTCTGGGTTTCGGTCAGCCAGGTTGGTCTCCTGGACTGATGCCCTCCGAGCCCGCTGCCCATGCCGGTGCGATGCCCATCGCTTCCGCACCGTGGGCAGCCCGGTGCTGTCCAGCACTACCACAGGCTCATCTCTTAACAAAGAGGGTGTCTGATTTTAACATTTTTCTCCCATTAACTGTTCAAAATCTCTGCACATTTCGTTCAGCCAGCTCCTTTAACCCTGGCTTTACTCCTCCACCATACACACACAGCATCAATCCCCCCTCACCAAGCTCCCTGAGCTCCCAGGGGACAGTGCCTGATGGCCCCGTAGCAACTCCTGAACATCACCAAGAAGTTCCGTACACACGCCTGCACCCTGCTTTTAGTGACGTAATTTCCACCATCTTGGGCCAAAGACGGTGGCACACCCGAGTTACACCGATGCACTTCGGTACCGGTGCCGCCCCACCGTCCCGGGGTGTTTCTGTCCCGGCACAGCCGGGTCCCTCAGGGACGCCGTAGCAAATCCCCGCTGTCGGTGGGGTGGGGATGCACAGGATGCAGCACGCACCCCGGTCACTCCCAGCCCTCCGAATTCAGCCACTCCAGCCCTGGACCATCATGTGTGCAGGCTCCAAGAGGAGCAGAGCATTTTTCCTACGTTACTGCTGTAGCCGTAGCTCGCTAAAAATAAAGATTGCTTTTTTTTTTCTCTTTGCAGCAAGTGAAAACGGGTGATAAAAATCCCCATGAATACTTCATCAGGCTGCCTGCTTTCCCATAGATTTTCTGCCACCAGGAGAGCGCTTCCAGCAGCCGCTGGTGCCTGGAAACCAGGGCCGTGGGAGAACCCAAATCAATCGCTTCTGAAAGAGGGAATTTTCTGCTAAATCCTATTGCTCCTGGTGGCATTAACCACGCTGGAGCGCTGCTGGCAGCTGGAGTGATGTTTTTTCCCCAGGACATAGAGCGAAGGGGTCGGGGTCCGGGGCTGGTGCACCCCACCGCTGGCACCTTCACCGCCCCGGCCGGGGAAGCACGCGAGGACAAGCGGCACCAGGACGAAAATACAGCAAGAAAGATCCAGCTCCAAAGGCAGGGAAAGCTTTGGGAGCCGCAGGGACAGCACAGGCTTTGCAGGTAGATGGGCCATTGGCCAAGGGAATTTGGGGAGGCGAAGGCCCCCTCCGTCCTGCCAGCTCCTGTTCTAGCGGGGCCCAAAACCGACTCATCCGCTCCCCGGCACATGGGGCTGCGTGGTCCCTCACTGGCCTGCGCTGGGCTCCAGAGGAGCCGCCTGTCCCTGCCCCTTGCCCGCCCATGCCCCGCGGGGTTTGGGGGCTCACTGCATCGTTCTCGCTGGAGGGGACCCAGCACCCAGAGAAGAGGGCTGCTCTCTCTACAGTAGGGCCTGAAGAGCGGCATCCTCGCATCTGTCTGAGCAGACACTGAATCACACGGCAAGCTGGCATTTAAAATAGCTGCATTCCTCTTTTTAGCAAAAATATTGTTCCTAAGAGGAGCAGGCTGAAAGGGATGCTGTCTAACGAACGGCGATACCGCACAGCGAAGGGCACAGAACCTCCTGCCCCGGGGCGCTGCTGCAGTAACCGCTGCGGCACCTGGGATCCGGCCACGGGTCAGGGCTGCTGGTCACCATCCCAGCCCCCGTGACCAAAGGCTTTGCCAACATCCCTGGGGCGAGCAGACACCCTCGCTGGCTTTGCTGCGGGGGCAAGGTGAGGGGCTGGCGCAGAGCATCGCCCCCGGCACAGGCAGCCGCCCCCCACCCTCCTGGCCCCTCAGCCCCTGTCCTTACGGGTGATCCAGCCCACGCGAGTCACCGATGCCCTTGGCACCGGCGGTGTGCGACAGCTCGCCGAGCCCTGCCAGGGACGGGTACGGCTTGTCCGGCGTGACCTAGTTAGCACCAGCAGCAGCGAGGTGCGGTGCTGGGAGACGAGCAAGGTCTGTCTCAAACCCGACAGAGTCCGAGGCATCCATCCACCCCTCCCTCCCTTGGGACCCGCCGCCAGCCCCGCGGGAGCCCTGGGCTCATTTCCCCCGCACCGCCGGGACGGGCACATGGGAGGCGGCAGCACCCATTTTCTGACTTCAGGAGATTCCCATGAGTCTGTCCCAAACCCCGTTCACGGGCACCCTTGCTGAGGCAGGGGCGCACAAAATCAGCCCTGCTTTCCAGTAACAGCCCAACGGCCGGATCCTCCCCTGCCTTTTCCAGGTGCCAGCCCTTGCGCACGCAGGGCTCCGGCAGCTCTCACCAGCCGCCGCACCCCAAGCAGTGCCCAGTTTGCCGCTCCCCACAGCCCCCGGGTCCCTCCCAGCCCTCTGTGCTCCTCCAAATCGAAGCATCTGCTCAGACAAGCCCAGCTCTTGTGCAACCCCGGTCACCCCACCAGCGTTTACATAACCTGGGAATCTCCTTCTATATTGCTCATTGAACCAAAAATTAAAAAGATTGAACCACACCGGTGGCCGCAAGCAGGCACTGCTGCAGGGGCATCGCAGGTGGGACGTTCACCCGCCCTGCCGCATCGCCTTACCCGGGACGAGCATCCTCCGCTGGCACGTGCAGCGTTGTGGGTGCCCGGCTCTGGCAAGGCTGCATCCGGAGCAGAAATCGCCTCGCAGAGGAATTCACTATTTTCTCCTGCTCTTCTTGTGCACACAGCTGGAGCTACAGAGAGATTCCCAGAGGAATCATCAGCGTTCGGCCTGGGTGGTCCCAGCACAGCTCCCAGACACAGCACAACCCCCCCAGGAACCCCTCAAGCACATCTCCCTCCCTTTTATTCCTGAAAATGACCCCAAAACACCCACACCGGTGCTGCTTGCCCTTCCTCCTCTGTCACCCACTGCACCTGGTGATTGCTAACGAGGGCTAATTAGCCTCCAGCTCAGCTCCTCTGCCCTCCCAAAGAGCTCCCCCAACTCTGAGCCCCCGGCCCCGGGATGAGGTGCAGGGGGCATGGAGGGGGAGCACACAATAAAGCCCACCTCCCTTCGATGGAGGATGTTGGACAGCGGAGGCACGAGCCCGTGAGCGCGCACAGTACAGGTTATCGTCGCGCGGTGGGAAGGTTTCCCATGAAGGCACACGGCAGCACTGCGGAGATCATTTGGTACCTGAATCGGCACTGAGAGCCAAACATCAAACAACCTTTTAAACTTTGGCATTTTGTGTGTTTCAGGTGTTCAGCACGGTGACTCAATGACGGCGCACACCCCCACTGCCGGTGGGCGCGGGCGAGGAACAACGTGGGCGTGCGGGATCCAAGAGCCCCCCAGCCTGGAACCACGCCGGCCGGCCAGCTTGCTGCGATTTCACAGCCAATTTTATTGTTACAGCAGAGATTTGATTTTTTTTTCCTGAGCTGTTCTGTTCATAATGGTGTGAAACCAGAAAAAGCAGGAATTCCTGCGCTGAGGAACAGCAGGAAAAATACGGTGTAACGGCACAAGGCTCAGCCCGGCAGTGGGAGAAGCGAGTTCCGAATGCCTGCTGAGTTCTGCTGCATTCGAAGGAGCCCTTCCAAGCCGGCTGAGGTGTCACAAACGTTGGATTTCGTCTCTCTCTTCCAACTCACTTCAGTAAATGGCAAAAAATACCACTGAAATACGGCAATTGGCAGCACTGGTTGCACAAATAAATAGGCTTGTCGTCATTTTAGGTTTTTTCCATTTTCTGAGTTAAAAATCTTCTGGATGCCAAATGCCGCCTGGTGGACCCGTCTCTGTGTGTACACACAATTAGCAGGAGCAACAGGGCCGGATCGGGGCCGGGGGAGGTGCAAATATGACCTCTGCGTGTCTGCACCGTGGCTGATTTACATGTATTTTACAAAAAAAAAAAAGAAAATAAAAGAAAACCCCAACTGGTTGGCCAAGAGTTGAGCAAAGAACATCTCTGCTGGGAAACAGGGTCTGGGACGAGGGCAGCGGCCCAGCCAGTTGCGCTGCCAGCGGGCGCGGGGACCCCAAAACGCCTTGAGTCCGTGTGTGCCGGGACACACTCTGATCTGCTGGGGGATCTGCGCCCGGTTCAGCCCGGCCGCTCTGTACGGGAGCCTTGGGGACCCGGGACCCCCAGCCATGTGGCAGCCGTCCTGGGAGGGAGCATCCGGAACGCGTGGGGACGCGGCAGCCCGGAGTCAGGACGCAGTGGGCTGCAGAGCCCAAGGCGGTGCGGGCGCGCGGCGCCCCTCACGCGGGCAGCGATGTATTTAGCCTGTCTCCGCCACAAAAAGGCTGCGCGGAGCCGGCACGGCGGTTCGGATCGGGTTTGCGTTCGCTGGTTTAGCCAGGGCCGTCAGAGCCGCTTGTCCCTGCCGCTGGCTGCCGGCGTGGAAGCCTGTCAGCGAGCTGTCAGAGCAGGTGCCGCAGCGGGGCTGAGTAGCAGAGCGGGTGCCAACCGCTGCCGAGCGCGTTGTTTTGGGGATGGATTTGGAAACGCAGCTGAGAGGGAAGGGGCCGTGTCTGCAACAGGAATTGCAGGATGTCGGCTCTCCATGCGGTTTTTGCGATTACAGCACATAATTCCACAAAGCTGCTCCTGCTCCGATAGCTTCGTGGAGTACATTCACCCAGGGCACCCTTACTGCGAGCGAGCGGATTGCTCCTGGATCCCTGCTCAGCCAGAAAACTGGGAAACTGTGAGGGCGAAGGCATCCATCCCTCTGGCACGGGGCACGGGGACGGCAGTGCAGGCACGGACTGTAGCTGGGGGCTCGGGGGTCTCTGTCCCCGCACGCGGTGGGCTGCTTCCGCGGGGGGAGAAACCATGGCCACGGGGACTGCGGCTCCCCAGGGCCAGCGCAGCCCCCTGCAGCATCCCCACTCCTCTCCCGCTCTGTCCTGCTGCAAGCTGAGGTGGAGGTGAGACCCGGGCAGGAGGGCAGGAGACCGCTGGCACCTCCACTCCTGGCCCCCCGACTCAGACCCGCGCAGCCCCCGGGACAGATCCAGCCCCGATTCCTCTCCTCTCCTCCCGAGCGGCGGCGCAGCCGTTGCGGGACTTGGCTGGCAGCCAGAGCGGCGTGAATCAGCGCGGTAACATTTCCAGGGCCTCGCCGAGATCGGCACGTGGGCGGCGGGGAGCTGGCAGCCGCCCGCGCCGGGGGCAGAGGGCAGGTGGGCGAAGATGCGGTGGTGGAGGAGGAAGGACGAGCATGGTCCAGCAGGCTCCGGCTGGAGCAGGAGCCCATCCCGGGCACCCGCAGTGGGCTCTGAATCCTGCACGGCTCAGCACTGTCGGCATGGCCCCCCAGCATGGCCGGCTCACAGGCTGCTCCTTGGAGGAAGGGCTCCAAGACAGAGAAAACCCCAAACTCGGGGCAGCCCTGAGGGCCCGAGCTGGTGGGAGGCCACCAGCCACATCCCGCATCCACAGCATCCCAAGCAGAGCAGCCTCCAGCCGGGGCTCTGGACTCTCCCTCCCCACGGCCGCGCGGGTTACGTTTATAACAAAAATCCGTAGCAAAGCCCGCGCTCTCTGCCAGAGGCCGGTGGCGAACAGAGCCCCCCAGGCACACGTGCACTGAGGGCGGCGGCACAGCGGGACGGCGGACGGGGCAGCGCGTGGGCTGGGTGACGCGCACCCCTTGAGACACAAAATCACAGGAGCTCACGGGTGTGCAGCACGCCAGGGGCTGTTATCCGTGTCCCAAGCTCCTAGAAGCAGGACAATTAAATTGAATTAAACGGCCCAGCCACCTCGGCGCAGTGACAGTGGACACAGCATCCGTGCACGGGGCGGCTCTTCTCGCCGGCCCTCGGCCAAGGATGCCGAGCTGGGGACGCCGGGAGAAACCTTCCTCGGCAACGCTGCAGCTCAGGTTCAGACAACACCTCATCGCTGCCTGCCAGAGACGGTGCCAGGGCAGAGGACAGAAAACCCCCTGTTAGCCAACATCCCGTGCCCCTGCAACATCTCCCACCAGGTCAGAGACCCCCCGAGCGCCACGGCGTTACCCCCATGCCGCAGGCCCCTGCTCCGGATGGCCTGCGCGGCAGCGGCGAGAGCTCACACGGCTCCGCGCGCCACGGGGACGCCCAGCAACGCCGCCCGCCGCGCGGCCATCGCTCCCCGGGCAGCCCCCGCGCCGCTGTCTCCGCTCTTTTTGCAGCTCTGTAATAGAAGTGGTGAATGTAAAAGAAAAAAAAAAAAAAAGCATGATCTAATTAGCAGCCTTCAGCTACAGCACTAAATTAGCAAAAAAAAAGTGAAAGTGGGTTTAATTAAAACTGTTGCTGGCAGAGAATTTTGATTAACTGATGTAATGCATTAAATTGCAAATCCCAGAAGCTTAAATGACAGATAAAATAGCGCAAATGGTTTACAAATTAATTTACTTTTTTTGAAAACAAGCATGCTGCACATTATTAAAAATTAATTAGTCATAGAGGGAAGATCTCGCACCAAGGTTGCAGCGGCACGGCCGCCGAGATGATGCACGTGTCCGCGCGTGGCTGGCTGTTTCCTGGAGCTGCAAATCCCGGCCGGCCGAGCCGGGGAACCGCAGGCTGCGCAGCCCGGCCAGGCTTCGCCCCAAAACGCAGCACCCCGAGCGAGACAGCCCCGCGCCCCGGCTGGGGCACCGCGTCAGCGCCAAGGCCTTGCGCCAAGGACGTGCGATGTGGGAACGCAGCACGCCTGCCCCCGCGCCCCCCCCCGCCCCACAGCCAAGTCCCCGGGGTGGCACAGGGGGTGCAGCCGGGGCAGGGGGCAGGATGGACGTGCTGGCAGCCACAGCAGCACCAACACCTCCGGAATCCAAGGTGTTTCGCGGTGGCTTTGCTCCCCAAGAGACAGGACGGGGCTGGGGGTGGCTGTGCCCCGGGCCATGCAGGGACCCCGGGACAGGAGCCACGTGACAGGTGACACGAGGGTGCAGCCAAAACGTGGTCAAGAGCAGCAGTGTTAAACGAAAGTGGTTACTGACACCATGCTGTGTTTTTATTTTTTTTTTAATTCCCCTCATTTGACACATTTTGGTGATGTTTCCGTGCCCAGTTGCCATGGCGACTCACGTTATCCTCCCAGCTGCTGTGTGCATCCCCTCCTTGCCTGCCCGCCATGGGTCTGCTGACGGCCAGGCACTGGGACCCCCAGCCCCAGGGCTGCCACCCGCGTGGCCATGCCGCCCAGACGGACCCTGGCACCGCCAACGCCACCGAGGGTCCCGGCGTGACTCGGGCCGCGGGCTGCTCCTCAGCCAGGGGCTGCAGGTGGGCAGCAGCCGCGGGCACAGCCCTTCCTCACCCGAAATCCCCAACACAGCCCCATTCCAGGGTCAAACTCCCTGAGGGGGCGGATGGAGCCCCGTCCCCCCCATCCCCACCCTGTATCCCCGACACTCCCAGCCCCTCCAGCCCTTGCTGCCTGCGGTCCCCCCGCGGGGAGGCGGACAGATGGACCGCCGTTACGTATCCTTCCTTTCCCTAGGAAACCTGGCTAAAACCCCACAGAACACAAAAATAGGAGAACGCTCTTCAGGGAAACAGGATGTGGAGCAAGCAGCGCTGAGAACATCCAGGTCATCCCCGCCGCCTCTCCTCACAAAAACATCCTTACAGTCACCGTACTTGGATTTCTGCTCAGCCCAAACGGCCCCATCTCTCAGAAACCCAGGAAGCGCCAGCGACTGCAGCCAAGCCGCGAGCCAATGGGCTGGGCTGGTGCCCAGGCTCCGCGGCCAGGTTTGTCCCCGACCCCACAGGATGGTGCGCAGGGGAGCCCGGTGCCACTCGGGAGCACTCCCTGCAGCACGGCACCGCAGGCAGAGCCGCCCCACTGCCAGCCCCACTGCCAGCCCCACTGCCTGCCCCAGAGCTGGCCCCGATGCCACCAGAGATGTGCCCAGGGCTGGAGATCAGGAGCCCTGACCCCAACAACCCAGGCGGGTCCATCGCAGTGCCAGCGCCCCGCCAGCCGCCCATGGGCCCCGCGGTTCTGCTCCTCTCTGCAGAGCGAGCGGGACCCTCCTGCGTGCAGCCCCGGCTCTCCCCTTCGCTGCGGCACAAACCCACCCGCTTGCCGGAAAGCGGAGCCAGCACAGGGCCAGCCCACGCCCCGCACGCCACAGCCACAGCGCTGCCCCACGGTATGCGGCATCCGCCGAGGGAACGCCATCGGCCTCGCGGCCTCAGTCGCAGGGACAGAAGGACGACGTCCCGCTCACACGCGGGCTTCGGGCAGCCAGCGGCCCCCGACGCGTTGGCGGGGTGGACGGGAGAGCCTCGTCCCGCATGGGAAACGCACTTGGGTTCGGCTGTGGCCGAGTGGCAATTCCAGCTGGCTGATTTCATTTCGTTGCAGATTACATGGACGTTCCCAGGAAGACGGGCTGTCAAATCGCATCTCATTACGCATTCCGGGTACGCTTTCCGCACGCCCTGCCGCAGCAGCCATCTCTGGCAGCGTAGCCGGGGTGCCAGGGCAGCCCAGCCACCCCAGAGAGCCCCAAAGGTTGCTGCGGGAGAGTCACTGCGTCCCAAACAAGGGGAGCACTGTCCCGAAAGCCACCGCTGCTCTCTGTTTAGCACCCTACTGAGCAGCCATCAGTATATCCTGCCAGGAGACGCGGATGTTGCGGTCACTTGCAGCATCCTTGGGTGACACTGAGCCGCTGCCTTGGCCCGCGGCCGGCTACAGAGCCCCCCCCCACCTGCAGCGCTTCCCAGCCCTGGCGCCGGAGCTGGCACCACAGTCCCCGGCAGAGGACAAGCCACACAGTGTCCCTCTGTCGCAGCAGGCAGAGACCAGATGGCTACAGCCGTCGGGCACGTGGGGACATGGTGGTGGGGTCAGGGGCTGTGCTCCCCAGGTCAGGGCCGAGTCCTCCCCAAGCACAGCCAGCTCCCAGGGCTTTGCGTCAAGCACGGTGACAGGTCCCCTGTCCGCAGAGTGCCCGTCACCAGCCCCCTCGAGGCGCTTGTTCTCTGAAACCCGAGCTGTGACCTGCCTTTGGCGGTGCCTCATTTCTGCCCGCAGGAGTTTAATCCTCAGGCTGCGGTGAGGCTGCCTGTGATTCCCATACGTCCAGCGGCTGCTGGACACCAGCCGGAACCTCCTCCATCACACACCGGTGCGTTAACAACTCCCATCCAGAAAGCCCCCTGCTCCCTTTTAAAAAGTACGAGGGTGGCTGCTGCTTGGGTGGCAGGAGGGTGTCTTGTTGCGGTACACAAGTGCTCAAGGAGCCCCGAGCCAGGGCTGCGCGGGTCTGGCATGTCCCAGGTGGTCACTGACCACGGGAAAGGCTTCTGCACTTCCCAGTAAAGTGCCAAGTAACCCACAACCAATGCGGGCACAGAGCGGCCGGCCCTGCGGACACCCGGTTCCCGCCCTGCTGCGAGGGTCAGGACTGGGGGTCACATCTCGGGGGTCTCTGCTCCCCGTCAGCACAACCCCTCAGTAAGGACGGTGCCAAACCCAGCTCCTGCTTCCCCTGGCCCGTGCTGCGGAGGGGAGCTCCGCTCGGACACAGCCCCGTGCCGGAGGGAGAGGTGCCACGGCCCTGCCCTCGGGATCTTGGATGCTGGTGGCGCAGGCAGCAGCTTGCATTTTAATCCCATTAACATTTTGCTAATTGCTGACAGTCGTTTTTTGGGCAGCACAGATGCCCTTTCACACTCTCGGTCACTGCACAGCATCACCAGGGATCCATTCGGATGGCACATCTGCGATGGGCTCCGCTCATCCCGGCTCACCTGCATCCGGCTGCCATGGCAACCAGGGCTGGGGACCGCTGGCCAGGCACTGTCCCAGCTCCTGGCCCTGCCGAGCGGGGAGGCACTGGTGCCCGTGCTGGGCACCCCAGAAAGAAACAGAGCAGCCGACAGTGGCTGCTCAGACAGCTGGGAACCAGGAGTGGACTTGCCTGGCCACACGTGGGTTCTCACTACAACTGAGATATGTGGCTGGTTCGGGCCACGCGCCCCTACGCCGCACTGGGAGGAAATCTCCTCTTCCCCAGGCGCGGGCAGGGAAATGGATGCACAGCCCACTGCCCTGCTCCCGGAGCGCTGGCAAAGCGGCATCGTTTCGTGGCCGGTTTTGCTCATGAATACACACAACCGCTAACAGCACGCTTTACACTGGCCCCTGGGAAGCATTTCTACAGTTTCTTGCTAGAAACCCTCTAAATGCATCACTTCCCCGATCCCCCGTGGAGGTGTTTCCACAAACAGAAACCGCTGGCTGCTGCATGTGAGCACAATCTACTGAATCGTTTAAAAACCCCGTCTCGCTCACCTTCTCAAGGCGCGTGGCGGTGGGGGAGCCCAGGCCGTCGCACTGTTCTGCCTGCTGGCTCCGCTCCCCGGAGCAGATCTGCCCTACGCCGTGAGGGGAGCAGCTACGACAGGGAGAAGATGGAAAGACAAGCGACTGTCGCTAGTGGGAAATAAACCCTGGCTTCTGGGATGCTGCTCCCCCACGGCTGCATCCGTAAGGCACTGGAAAATATGGCCCACGGCTGGGCTCGGCCCTGGCCACACGGCCGCCCTACCCCACCATCCCAGCTGAGCCCCCGTCACCGCGATGCACCAGCTATCCCGGCGCAGGCCAAAACCTGGCCGGAGAGTTTTGCCCCCGACCCCCCAGCCGGGCAGCCCGGTGTGTGCGGCACACACCGCAGCCACCCCAGCACGAGGCAGCGGGTCTGGCTGGTCCCCATCCCCGGCCAGGATGCGTGTGGGTACCATCGTGCTTGGAAATCCCACAGCAGCGAGCAAGGGCGGTGCGGAGCACAGCCCTGCCCCGGCTCCCCTGAACCCCCTTTTCCTCATGGGCAGGGGCTGGGGTCCGGCTGTGCAGGCAGCAAGCCCCCGCCGTGCCCGTCCCGCTCTCCCAGCCGGCGTGTTTTCCGTACGTCAGCCGATAAACGGGCTGTGCGCGCGCTTGCGTTAAACAAGCAGCCTGAATTTGAAAATAACCCATCTGCCAGGCTCGCTCCCGAGCGTTTTTTGGAAAACCCCGCGGGCAGGTGCAGGTGCCACATCAATATGTCAGCGCTGGGATGACGAGTTCATAATATTTTCTGCTTGCATTCCACTGTCTCCACATATTAGCAAACAGGCTGCTCCCCAGCGCTGCTCTCCAGAGCCAGGGGTTGCAGATTTAATAACAAAATCGTCGTTGTAAATCATTAGTTGGTGATTCAGCATGGAAATACCTCATTATCACTTAAGCGTGTGCAGTAGGCGACTTATGAAAACCTCTGAATTATGACTAATTAAGTGCAGGCCGAAAAATATCCCGGATCAGAACCAGAGTCATCCGTCGCAGAGAATAAAATACGTGAGCGGGGCCCACCCCGCTCCCGGACACGGCAAGGTGAGGGTGCCCGGACACGGCGGTAACCGAGCCGTACGCGGGGAGACGCAGCGCGCTGCTCAGAAAGCTCCTTCCGTCCCGAAGCACTGGGACACTTAGCAACAGGAACCTCTAATTAACAGGATTTTTAACATCTGCAGCATGCTAATTAATTTCTGTATTAATCACGAGAACTTTGAACAGTGGCAGATTCAAAAACCTCTTTGAAACAAACCCGGTTTGCTTTGCAACCGCTGACCCCACAGAAACCGGTCACTGTGCACCCCGTGCCCGCTCGGCTCCTCCCAGCCTGCAGGGCTGGAGCTGTCGGTGCCGAAAATGCGGGGTGCCCTGGTGTGTCCCCACCCGGGACACCATGTCCTGGCAGCCCCCACACCCCGCGGCTCCTGGTGGGATCTCCAGTTTGGTCCCCGGCGGTCAGTGGGAAGCACAGGAGACGGAGCAGCTGCCCAGCCAGCCTCTCGCCCTAAGAACAGCCCTAAAAATAAGATTTAATAGACTCCTGCATCCTGTCAGGGCTTTAAATAGCTGCTTGCAGTTCAAATTTTAAAAACTGTTGAGTTCAAATCATTTGTGACAACTCAAGAGCCAAAAATAAATGGGAATGAGGAAAGAGGAGGAGCCCGTCCCCACCAAAGCTGCAGAGGCAAAGGGCCCGTGGGCTGAGCCCCCCAGGTGCCACCGAGGGCTGAGGGGTGAGAGCGGGTTGTCACGGGGGTCACCCTGGGGGGCTGGCCCCATGGTCACCCCATCCTGCACGGCATCGCCTCCCAAATCCCACACCTGCACCCTGTGTCCCCGCATCGGGGGCTGGCAGGGCAGGGCAGCCTCACTGCGGTCGCCAGGCACCCTGTGGTTGTTCACTCGGTGCACCCCGTCCCAGACAGCGGTACCCTGTCCTGCCATGGACAGAGGGTGGGCAGGCTCTCCTTGGGGTGTCCGCACCAGCGCCACCCGCTCCACAGACGCGTGACGTCCCACGCGCGCTGGCGATGGTGCAGGGAGCAGGGAGAGCGTCGCTCGCGCACGGTGTGAGCGGGTGGGCGCGGACGGGGGCTCGGCCGTGTTTACCCTGCAGGGCCGGCGGTGGGAAGGATGACTGTGACCGGGAAATTAAGCCAAAGCGACACGCGAGCCGAGGAATAGGGTATCTCTGAAATGCTAAGTCACCAGAGGGGCTGTCTGACTGCGTCGGGTTTTCGTTTTGATCCATCGCAAAGATGTTCTTTTACCCTCTAAAACGTTGGGCTCTATTTTAAATCTGTTGGTAACAGGAAAAATGCAGGGAGCACTTGCTCGTCTCCCTCTCCAAAGCCAGAGACCCGCAGAGCTTATTGCGTGTTTGCTCTGCTTCTTACAAACAGGACGAGCTCTCCCGAGGAGGCAGGGGTGAGCAGCCCGCTACATCCCCGTGTAAAATAGCAAATTCTGGGCCAACACCCCAAGAAGCCGCTTGGCACAGCAGGAAAACAGCCGTTCCCTGCCGGGGGGCTAGACCCCCGCCCTGGCCCTCTGGCCCGCATCACCCGCGGGGAGGGGGCCGTGCCCAGCACGCCCAGGGTCGGTGGTCTCGGAGCACCCTCGGAAACACCCGGGAGCAGCCCGGCGCGGGCTGTCCCGGCGGAGCCGCTCCGGGGGCTGCACGGGGTCTGATCGCCTTTTGGGTGGCACCCGCGGGGACATCTGCGACCCTCACCCCCTCACTGCTGCGGCAGCCCGGGAGCAGCTCCCGCGCCGGGGACACCGCTCCGTCCGCCGCGGGCCCCTCCTGCGGGCAGCCGGCGGGGTGGGCTCTCCGCGGAGGAATTTCGGGGCCGGGAGCTCACATCCGTGAACCCCCCCTCCGCGCCGCACAGCCGTTCCCCCATCCCTTCTCACGCCTTGCTCCCTGAGACCCCCCCAGGGCAGGGGCAGCCCCCCGCTGCCCCCCCGCCGCGCTGCGCCTGCCACGCGCGCCCGGCCGTAAGCAATCGCCGCTCGTGGGCTTTCCAGAAATATTCCGCTCTCCTGCTCGTTGACCTTTGGTCTTTTATTCAATTTCCATTCTCCTGGAAAACCCAGGGACAGAAAGGATGCCTGGCGCTCGCGGAGCGGGGGCTGCAAGCGATGACGCTGCTGCCAGCCGGTGAAAAACCACACCGCGGCCGAGCGGGGGGGCTCAGGAGCGCCGGGCCGGTTGTTTGATGTTTTCTGGGCCTTGCAGGAGCCGACCCCCCCGCAGCCACCGAAGCATCTCCCGGGCTGCCTGCCGCTGCGGAGGGATGGCTGGCAGCGGCGGGCGGGAGCGGCGCGCTGCGGCTCCGCGCTCCCAGCCGAAGAGGAGGGGATGGAAAAAACATGTTTTCCCGAATTCCCGGCACTTCCCGCTGCAGCGCTCGGCTCTGGCTCCACCTGGACCTTGCCACACAGCTCAGCGCGCTCCCCGGCAGCCGGGGCCAGCCCAGCGCCGATTTCCCCTCTCGCACACGCGTGTTCCTGAGGTGGGAAGGGGGTGATGGTGTGGACATCACGCAACACGCCCTTTCCTCACGCAGGATCGGCTCTGAGAGCCGCGCGTGGCAGGGGGACAGCAGCTGACCCCGCCGCCGCGGATCAATAGTGCCTGGGGGAACAACGCACTAGTGCAAAATAAATCACTAGTGCAACACAGCTTCTTAGAAAGTACTAGTGAAAACCCAGGACCAACCTCGCACTCGTCTCTCCACCGCTGCCTGACGAGGGGGGGACCCGGGCCCTGGAGGATCGGGCCCCTCCACGGCAGCCCTCTGTGTTTGGGTGCTCTGGTGCAGAAGCCGCACAGCAAACAGCTTTGCGCGAGCTCTTGCAGGCTCTGATCTCAGCTATTGGAAGGATGTATCCCACTACAGCAGAGCACTGTGGCTGTGAAAATGAAACTTAATAATGAATAATTTGCTCTCTAGGGGAAAAAAAAAACCCACCAACTGGCAGTACGTTGTACCTGCAGTCGTGTCACTACAGATGGGGGAATTCTGTGGTTCTTTCTAGCCCCCCTGAAAACAGCGGCCTCCCCACCAGTGCCCGTACGGAGCACAACCCTCCCGCTCTGGGGGTGGCAGAGGGGTGTCGGGAATCCCAACCGGTAACACAAGGGAGGGAACACTGGGCCAGGAGCAGCGGGAAGGGAGCCAAGCCCCGGGAAGGCAAGCGTGGAGGTATCAACAGCAGCGGCGAGGAAATGGCAGCCTGGGAACAGCTCTGGGGATGGGTAAGGGCTGAGCAAACCCTTTGGGCACGAGGAAAGCCACGTCGGCACGAGGAAAGTTGTGCCCAGCTGCAGCTCCTCTGGTTCTGCCCGCAGCAGCCCTTGCAGCCCTGCTCTTCGCCCTCACCACGGCCAGGTCGCGTGGGGAGCTGCGCCGTGCACCACACGCTGCGGGCAAGGGGCTGGCGGGACCCATGTCGGCGTGTTTGAATACCGCAGCGATTTTCCCAGTGAATAACCAGCACACACCGTGCCAGCAGCGAGCTGGGCACAGGCTCCAGGGTGTCAGCTCTGCAATTGCACTTGAAAGGCTGCCTCAGGCCGCCCAAGCCAGGACTGCGCCAGAGCAGGACACATGGGGTGTCACACCATGACCCAGGGTGCCACACTCTGGGGTGTGGGGGGACAGTGGCTCTGAGCATCCCGGGTGTGGAGCCGTGGATGCAGCACGGGCGGATTTGCCAGCACAAGAGCTCTTCTCCAGCGCAGCGCAGTGCCAGCAGCCTGCATGGCTCCCGCAGCCCAGGCCGGGACAGGAGCTGCGTGGTGCGGGCTGCATGCTGTCCATATTGCAGGTGACATCCAGCGGCTGCGGGGAGGCAATGCAGCCCCGCCATCACCACGGGCACCGCACCCTGACACCCGCACCAGGGCACACGGCCGGCAGCCCCCGGCACCTTGCGGGGCTCAGTGGCTCCGAGCCCCTGCAATGCTGGACCCCGCTGTGCTCGAAGGGTCGCGCAGATGGCGGGCGAGCCGGGGGACTCCCTCGCAGGGAGCTGCCTGTCCCCACTCTCTAGCGTTCTGAGCATCACCTCTGCCACCCCGCAGCCTCATGGCGTGCGGCTGATCCCTGAGCCCTGCACTGCGCTGGGGCGGGACGGGGGCTGAAGTGTGCCAAGTGCTGGCACAGCCCTGACCGTGCCCCGCCGCTCCCGAGCTGCCGCACACGCGCTGGCACCCCGAGCACCCCTCCCGGCAGAGCCCTGCCCGAGCCGTGACAGCGCTGCTGGGGAGCACCAGGACAAGGGGGCCCACGTGCCCAGCCACACCTCCTGCTGCTCCGCCGGGACCTGGCGCTGGCACAGGACACTGGCACCCCCCCATGTGCCAGTGGGTGCCTCTGATCCATGGAAAAGTGGGATGTCCATGCCAGGGCAGGACCAGTGAAAACCAGTTGGAAGAGAGCCCTAAACCGGAGCTCCGGGAAGTGCAGTCTGTTGCACGTCACCCTGAGGTGCCCGCTGGGCATGCAGCTGCCGCAGCCTCCAGAGCCGCATGGACGTGCCAGGGCCTCCCCCACCCCAGAAGCCGGGGGGTCCAGCTGCTCAGGAGAAGGGAGCCACAGGGCAGGAGAGGATGAGGAGGCATTCGCAATTTCCTCCGCATCCCGGGGGATTTTCCCTCCCCTCTCCAGAGGGCAGCAGGAGAAAGCTCCCTGTTCCTCTCCCTCCCTGCTCTAATAACAGAGGTATGAGGGGGAGCACCAGTAAATCTGCAGAGAGAAGCACCAGCGAGGGGAGCTCACCACGCCCCCAGGGCCCTGCCGGGACCCCTGCCCCGCACCCCCACAGCTCTCAACACCTCGGCCTCATGGCAGTCCTCTCATGGTGAGCGTGTCCCGAGCTCTGCTGCCCCGCTGCCAAAGGGGGTTTGTCCCACCGGAAGCAGGCGTTGGCCAGCACCAAACACAACCTGGATGGGACACCCCAGCCTCACAGAGCCAGGACCTGACGGGACACCCCAGCCCCACAAGCAGATCAGCCTTTGACATCTCCACAAACCCTGCCCGAGGCCGTGCTCAGCCCAGCACACCCAGCTCGGCGCAGCCAGGGGACGGCAGAGCTCTTGGTGGCACCTGTCCCAGTGCTGCCCAGCACCGCAGCCCCATTTCTGCCCCTGCTCCGGGTGCCTCAGCCCCACTGCCATCACATCGGCATCGTGGATGAGCCAGTTCTGCAAAGAAACACTTTTTGGGAGCGAGCCTTGTTTACTCTGACACAAATGTTCACATCCCTTGGAGCTGCTCAGCGACATAATCATCAAAACCAACACGGGACGCGGGGCGGCTCACTCTTTGTGCTTGTCCACTGGCTGCTCAGAAAGATGAAAGGCTTGGCTCCAGCCGGCCACGGCCAGTCCCGTGGGCTTTGTCTGGCTGAGCCCGCTGCGCTTTCCCACTGCACCGGGTCCGTGGCACCCGCTCAGGGCACAGCAGTGCCAGTGGGAGCACCGCGAGAGCCCCCATGGCTGGGTCCGGGGCAGGGCTGGCATCGGGACAGCTGCTCACGAGCCCCCGTTTGTCCAGGAACAGGACACTGGGGATGGGGGTGTCACCCCCGGTGTCTGTGCCTGCGAGCACAGACCCTCACACCCGCACACGGACGCTTGCGGAGGTTTTGTTGGTCCAGTTTAACCTGGTCCAGCCTGGCAGGGCCCCTGCTCTGCACCCAGACAGCTGTCCCCATGTGCGCCGCACCGTGCCTGCACAGGGGGACGCAATCACCGTCTGAGCGTGTGCCTGGCCAAAGGGGTTGGGGCGTGCAGGCAGGGGCTGCTTCTCCCTAGCATCCTTGGCAGCGTGCAGGGAAACATCTGCCGCCTCCTCCTCCTCCTCCTCCTCCTCCCTCGCCGGTGTTTCCCGTGGGACAGTTTGTACCTTCCAGCCATCGAATGCTGAGCACGGCCTCATCCCGAGCCCAAAGCCCTGCACGGCTGGGAGCAGGGTCGCCCCGTGCCCATCACCCATCCCTGCAGGTTTTTGAGAGCCCCGGTTGGTGGGAACACTCCCCAGCTGCGCTTTCCGTGCGGAGGAAGGCCAGAACGCCAGGAGGGCTCCTGAGTCAGCAGGACGTGCTCGGGGTCCGGAGCAAGCCTGCGGCGGGTGCAAAAGGGCTTAACGGGCGCCTCAGGGCCATCCGGAGCCGGAGCTCCCCACGCCTTTCCCGAGGGACAGCCACTGCCTGCAGCCAGGCCACTGCTCCTGAGGTGACGGCTGCGCCGAGCCCCCGGCAAAGCATGGAGTCCGAGGGGGCAGCGTGTCCAGCTGCTTGTTATCATAGCAAACAAACCAAGAGAAGAGGCAACGGAAGGTGCAGCCACGCTGAGCTCACCGTGGCAGAGACCAGGCAAAAGTTCTTGGTTTGGTAAAAAAGTATTTCCAGCTGAAAAGTCACGCTTTGCTCACCCCGCATGCGGCCCAGGGAAGGATGACAGAGCCCTTGGGAATGCGGAGGGGTGAGGGGGAAGGGAGAGGTTGGGTGAGGGAGGACGGCAACCCGGAGGCAGGACCAACAGCTGCTTTATTGACTCGGCGCTTCCCCGCACACCCTCCTACCCGCTGCCTTGAGACGGGGCTAGAACGCTGCGCAGGCAGCGTTCCAGCCCCCTGGCGAGTCCCCACCACCCCATCCCATGCCGGGTGGCTGAGGGCTGCGGTCACAGCCATCTGTGGGACCAAATTCACCGGTTTGCTGTCACCGCTGGGCATCGGCGATCACCGGGGCCAGACCCAGCAGCACAGAGGTGCCCCCACCCCAGAGGGCATCGCTCCCACCTCGGGGGCGTGCAGAGCTGTGACCAAAGAACGGGAGCACCCCCTCAGCATCACCCTGCCAGCGGCTCCGGGGGAGTCCTGGGGTCCATTTGCCAGACTGGTGCCGGGGGAGGACCTCTGGTGCAACGCCAGCATCCCTGTGTGTGCCTGGCACAGGACCCCTCCCCGGGGACTCGCTAATGCCTGTGCAGGGCGGCTCGAGGGCCGCGACAAGCTCGCACACGCCTGGGCTGGAGAGCGGAGATCCGGATTCCTCGGCTGCGCTGGCGCTGGGAACAGGAGGGTTGGGGTGCTGCGGGGCAAAGGCAGAGCAGGCACACGCCCACAGCCGAGCCACCCCGCCAGGACGGACCAGACCTGGCCGCTCGCCTCGAGCACGCCGTGGAGGAGGAATGGAGGACAGCGTGGGGACATGGTGACGTGGGCCTGGGCACATGGAATGGGGCGGCACAGCGGGCGCAGGGCTCAAGCGGCTGTCATGGGCAGGGACAGGAGTAACAAACCTCTCCCAGCCACCTGCAATTGGGGGTCTTCTCCCTTTTTGGAAGCGGGGGATCCCCAGCCCTGGTCCCCCGGCACCGCCGCAGCAGCGGGCTGGGGAGGGCGGCAGCTGTCGGCTCCTTTCTGCAGTGTCAGGCGAATCCGCCCAGCTGAAGCCCCGCGATTTATACAGCTTAATCCGGCCGGGCCGGGGTGCTGGGCTCAGCCCCCACGGGCACAGGGCCGAGGGGGATGGTCCCACCCCACAGGGAGGGGACTGAGGTTATGAAATTTGTGAATGGGGAGTGTCTGGTGCAGAGGGCGGCCGGGGCGCAGGGCATTCGCCGCAGGCCGCGCGTCGGGCTGGGGCTGCGGCGCGGACGAAGCCACCCGCGCCCCGAGGTGGGCCCAGCACTGCGCCTCCGCCCTCACCGGCACAAAACCCCACCGCCATCCCGCGCCCCGCAGACGGTGCCGACCAGCCAGAAGAGGCAACTGGTGACGTCCTTGCCGCTATCGCACGCGTTACGCGCCTAGCTCGCTTTTTGCCTTCTACGTTCGGGGGGAGCCGGCTCCGGAGGCCATTCTCATCCCCTTATCACTTTTCCAGCCCAGCTTCGTCACTGTAACTGTTGGACGGAGAACTGATAAGGGTATGCGGGTGACACTGCGACCGTCCCAGCGCGTCCGCGGAGCCGCCTGCGCCGGCTGGGATGCGGCAGGCGTGCGTGCTCTGCCGCGGATGTTGGCTCTGAGTAAAACCAACCGCAAAGCGCACTCAGGGGTTAAAGAAACATATTTTCCTCACTAAGAGCTAGCCGGTCCCGTCGTTCCGGGCTTTTTCTCTTTCAGCATCTACAACAGGTTCCCGCAGGAAAACGCCTTTTTTTTTTAAAAAAAAAAACCTTTAAAAAAAAGTTTTGAAATGCTGTTTGTACAAGGGGTCCTGAAATGCTGTTTTAGCATGTTACCGTTTGCGTGTGTTTCAGTGGAGACAGCTTGAAATTCTTTGGAATGGGTCTAAAGAGTAGTTACAGAAGTAAGGAGTAAGCGTTGCGTAAGTGTAAAGCTCCTGTGCTCTGAGTGTGTCAGGAAGGTTTTACATTAAAAGCTGTTTATTCCGAATGTTTCCATGATTTTAGAGCTGCGTGCTCCCGATATGGCTCCATCTGCAGCTGACAAGAGACCGGCGGTGCCCGAGAGGTGAATACGCCCGAGGAACAAAGCCGGGATGTAGGGAAGCGAACTGGAGCGCGAGGTAAGGGGGCACTTGCTCAGCACAGGGGCGTGTGGCAAAGCCCCGCACTCGTGCACGGGCTCGGCACGCAGCCCGCATCCCCGCCAAGCTGGGGGTGCTGGGGGTCCCGCGGGACTGCCCCCGGCTCACAGACCACTGCTCTAAAGCACCTGGGACTTCCTTCACGTCTCCAGCCCCTCTTTCCCAGCTCTCTGGCTGTCCCGGTCTGTCGGTCTTCCCTTGCTCTCCAAAACGCTTCGCACACGCAGGGTGCTGGGACGGGCTACGCTGCCAGTGTCCCCGGGGGCTCGCCCTGTGGCCATGGGGCCAGCCGGGGAGGGAGGAGATGGCCTTGGGGGGTTTCTTTGCGGGGGGAAGCAGCCTGGCCCGGCTGAACCCCACTGGCCACACAGCCCTCGCCCCAGGGCTGCCCCCGTCCCACAGGCACCCCCATACCCACAGAGGGGGCTCCCAGCATCATCGCCATCCTCACAGGGACCGCGAAGTCAGGGAAGGGGCTACAGCGGCACAGGCGGCCCTTGCCCGCAGGTCCCTGCGCACCCCTCAGCCTGACAGAGGCTGGGGAGTGGGGTGCCCCAAATCCCCCAGTTGCCAGGCATGGGCATCGGGGCAGGGACCCCCGTGGGCGAGGCAGCTCTATGTCAGCTCCACCAGTTGGGGAGGGGACACACCCTCCAAACCCAGGTGCACCCCCCTGCCCAGAGCTTCCCGTCCCTGACCCTTGAAACTCAGCCCAGCCCGGGACAGTGAGTTGGGGGCACAGCACCAAGGCAGAGGTCTTGGCCCCCCAGGCTCATCCTCCCATGGCCAGCAGCTGCACTGCCTCAAGCAGGGCACGACTCACTGCACCTGCTGCGGCCGTTTTGGGGAGTGCCCGGCTGCACCCTGGGAGCTCTCCTGCAGTCGCAGGCAGCCCCTGCCGCAGCTGGGGGACGCGGCACAGCTGCTGCTTGTGCTCCTGCAGCAGCCAGCCCTTCTGCAAAATTCAAGCATCCTCTTGGAGCAGAGAGGGAAGTGTCAGCATTTGGGACAGGCTTTATCATCTCTCGCCTTCAGCTTTCGCCAGCCCGAGTTGTGAGACAACAACCTTGCTGTGCAGCCCCCCTGCTCACCCAGAACCTGGGCCAAGGGGGGCAGAATCAGGCCCCTGATGCTGCTCTGCAAAGCAGGGGACAGGTTTGTGGTGGGGCAGCAGGCAGACATCCCAAGCCAGCTGGTACCAGCAGGCACGGGGCACTCAGGGTCCCAGCACATCCCCCCAGCCCACGCACCCACTGGGGAGCAGAGCGCTGCTCTGCAAAGCCCCTCCAGCTTCTCGGTGGGGCAGGGCTGCTCCCGTCCCCCAGGAATGTGGGCAGGTGGTGGTCAGTCCCGAAAACAAAGCGGGGTGAGAGGTGGTTCCTCCTCAGCATCCCCCCACAAGCTGCTCCAGGGACCAGACCCGGGGTGCTCCCAGCACCCCTCAGCCCCAGCTCGGCTGCCAGCGGCGCTGGGGGCTTCCCTGGGGAAGGGACTGCAGCCGTGAGAGCCACCGGGAGCCACGAACCCACCGGGTGCGAGTGTCTGCGTTCTCACGGGCGTTTCTGCATGAGGGGTTCAGCGGCAGGACGGGACCTCATCTGATCCCTCTCCAAACAGAGCCGCCAGCCAATTGTCAGTGTGCATTTGGATTTCACCCATGGCAGGTGGTGTGATCAGCTGTGAAAAGCAGGCTTAGCCCGGGCTGGAAAACTACTGAGGCAGCCGAATTCCCCGCACCGGCCCCGACCCAGCCCCGCCGATGGGGAGCGAGCAGGGGGAGTAGCGGCCGGGGGGCATCAGAGCAGAGGGGGGGTGACAGCTGAGCCAGCATCGGCCCTGCCACTGCAGCCGCTTCCCTCCCTGCGCACGTAGCCCTTATATTAAATCCATAAATAGGAAATTCCACTTCTTCAGAAAAAAACAGAATCCGGATATTTCATAAGTGTCCCAGCAGACATGAAAGCCGAATCAGGAAATTTCACTCAGCAGTGATATTAAAATCGCCGCAGACCTTCAGCACCGGTGCCACGCGCCCGGGGCCCGGCACAGCACGAGGGGACACGCGTGCCACAGCTCCTCGGGCGCAGCAGCCGCATGTTTCACCGCCCCGCGTGGTCCCAGCACTGTTTTATCTGCGACAGGTGCCCCCAGGTCGAGCAGAGCCAGGCTGCCACACTGGGAGAGCTCCCATGGGAAGGCGTCGCTTCCCACCCACGGCATTCCCAGCTGCGAAAGCAAGGACCCCCCCATCCCGGTCCTGGCTGGGATAGATGGGGGGGATCATCCGCACACAGATACCAGCTTAACTTCAAGGCCACAGATGCCACCAGATCACAAATTGATACTGCATAGTACAGCAAAACGGTAACTCTCATCCTTCCCCCCGAGGGGATAAACAGCGCCGCCGGGGACACCGAGCGCGGTAACACAACACTGACCAGCAGCCAAGAACTGACGCAGGGCGTACGACAAATTTCATTTTGAGCCACTCTGGTCAGATGTGTGGTGATCTCAACCCCTCGTGCCCCGCGTTGGGTGCCAAGAGAACTGCATGGTTTAGCCCCACTCAGCAGTCGCTCACTCACCACTCCACCCTCTGAGGGAACGGGGAAAGAAACAAAGGCAAAACTCAGGGCTGAGATACAAACAGTTCAGGAGAACAACAGAGGAAAAGAAAACAGACATGGAAAACAAAAAAAAACAATAACAGAGAATACGTAAGCATGTGATTTCCAGTACAGTAACTCACTGCGGATCCTGATGCCGGGCTCCCTCCTCAGCAGCCAAACCAACCCCCCCCACCCATCCCCAATTTATACCCTGAGCACGATCGCCCATGGGACGGAACAGCCCTGGGGCTAATTTGGGTAATCACCCCAGCTGTTGACTGATTAGAAACTGCCCCAGCTGTGTCCCCAGCCACAGGGGCCACCAGCCCCAGCTCCTCTCCCAGCTCAGGTGAGAATTAACCCTCTCCTCGCCAGAAACAGGACCCCTCCTTTGCAGCCGCAGCCCCGACACAGCTGGTTGGTGCTGCCTGTGCCGAGATTGTGTGGGCAGCGCAGAGCCTCCCCACACACCGCTGCCGGCAGGACGGGGAATCGTGACCATCACCAGTACACTTTGTTCCCGCACGGAGCCAGGAGCCCGTGGGCCGCACGGGGGGAGGCAGAGCCTCGCGGCTGTTTGCGCCGGGGTGGCCTGGCAATCCTTGTGCCCAAAACGCCATGCCCAGTCCACCTCTACCTGCCGGACAGAAAATGTCCCTTTGGTGGCCAAGCAGCCAAGGTCCCCACTTATGAAAGCCCCGCTGGTTTGGGGAGGGCTGGAGCTGTCCTCGGAGAAGGAAGACAAGTGGGCAGGCACAGGCACTGGCCCTGTTGCCACAGCCATGAGTGGGTCTTGGGGGGACCCTGTGGGTGTGAAAAGCAACAGCAGCCACCAAGTCCCCCGTGGCACGTGCCAGGCTGGGGTCCTGTGGCTGGCTTCATCTGGGCCACGGGACAATGCCACCCTGGGGATGGGCACAAATATCCTGCCCCATGCCAGCCAGCTGCTCCCACAGCCCAGCGGTGCCGGCGCTTGGCCACGTGCGGTGCCGCCCAGCGCAGTGCCCAATGCCAGGCCCCGAGCACACAGTGCCCAGAGGGAGGCCACGCGCTGGGAGCAGCCACCACCGTCCCAGCAGCGTGCGCGCGCAGCGCAGAAGCACTCAACCCCCTCGCTCTGCCAGGGAAGAGCCGCCCCCGCGGCAGCGCGCGGGGTAATTGCGGGTTATTACACAGCTCTGTTGTTAAATACGGATCACTTCTCTTCCGACAGGTGTTCTGTGTAGTGCAAACTCAAATCATCTGCCTCCTCCACCAGCACCTCTCCTCACCTGCCAGGCACCACGGTGAGTCGCGGCAGTGGCAGAGGACGCGGCACGCACAGTGTCACGGCCACGGCAGAGGATGCGCTGTTCATCAGGCACATCGCGGACATGGACACCTCAAACCACAGAGCTCTTTTTCCAGGCTCCATACGTTTGTCCACGGGATCGGTCTGGGGGGACTCTCAGATGGGTGAGCGTGGTGCCTTTCCCACCACGTGTTTTCCGTAGGTAGCCCAGTACACAGCCCTCCCTGCTGCATCGCCCCAGCTCAGCGACTAAATTGTTATTTTTTCACCTTTGTGCAGGTGGACGCTCAGGTGGCAGAGACACGAGGTCAGCCTGGTCCCTTTGGCACAGCGGCACCCCCGGCACCCGGCAGCCAGGGCCAGCCCTGCACCCTCGAGGGCTGACGCTCTGGTGCGGCGTGTCCCGCATCCCGCTCTGTCACAGCCCCGACTGTGCTGCTGGCTCGGGGGGTCCCACCGCACGCGATGCTCAGAGCCCCCAAGCTGTTCATTCCCAAACTGGCGGCACACGCTGTCCAGAGAGACGAGAGCAGCGCTGGGGTCATCTGCTTTCACGGGACAAAGACATGAGCTTAAGGAAAAAAAAATGGGAGGAAGAAATTCCTACTAGTGACACTTGTACAGCATGCGGGGCACAAGGACCCCAAAACCACTGCCCAGCCCCTGAACCCCCCACCCCCTGACTGCCGTCAGCTGCCCCTGGGCGGACAGTCACAGAAACGAGTGTTTCATCAGGTGGAATTGGTGTGAGGTCAGAACAAAATTACTTTATATAAATGAGCTTATACGGAGATGATTTTTAGATGGAGCCCTGGCTGCTGTGCCGGGTCTCGGTGCGGCGTGCAGAGGGCAGGAGTGCCAGGACGCCCGGCCCGTATTTACCCAACCCACCCGGAGCACAAAAAATGTCTGGAATGGGAATTCAGCAGGGGATGCCAATGAGATGCGGCTGCCAGCTCCAGCCGTCCCCACAGACCAGAGGGCGTGAGCATAGCAAATGGGACACGCGTGCTCCGCGCTGTCCCCGGGGCAGGGCAGCCGAGCCCTGCCGCTGGCTGCCGCTCCGACAAATAGGAAATTGGTCTGGGGGGAAAATCCTTCTGTCTCCTGTGGTTACTGCAATAGTAAGTAAAAACAAGCTGGTTCAGCTTCTTAACCCTTTGCGCTGCTTTCTCAGTCAGGAGCATGGAAGCCCCAGCATCACTGGGCAGAGGAGCACTGGAGCTGTTGATGCCGGAGCCGTCGATGCTGGAGCCCATCTCTGGGCTCTCTCCTCGGCGCGGCTCAGGCGCAGCCGCCCCAACGCTTGCGGGACCATGCAATGCCGTACACACACGCTGCTACTGTTTGCCGAGTCTCAAGGTGGCAGATGGGGCCGGGGGGGGTGGGCTGCATCACGTCCCACAGCCGGGCAGTGTCCCCATCAAACTGCAAAGCACGCGTGAGAGAACGCCTGAGCAACAGCGACTGCATGCACCCTGTGAGGATGGGAGCTGCAGCACCGATTCCAGCAGCTCGGAGCAGGGAGCCGCCAGGTCAGAAACAGGTGAAATCCCCAAAAAGGCTCACAAACCCCGTGGAGTTTGTCGCCCAACCCAGCATGGCCCCGACACCCAGGGCACCCCAGTGCCTTGTCAGCCCCGGCGTGCTCACCCATCAGCACACCAGCCTTCCTGTCCAGGGGGTGCAGAGCCCCTGGAGCGCAGCTGAGGTGGAAGAACCCAAGGTGGAGGCACGGGAATGTGTGGAGTACAAAGGGAAAAGGATGAAAAAGTGCGGGGAGAGGGATAGGTTGCCAAGGCAACCCCCGGGAGTGGGGATGGGAGAGGGAGAGCGAGGGCAGGGGGGCTCCTTGTGCACCACCCGCACGGCTCACCCGAGGAAACGCGGCTCCCCGGCACGCAGCTCCCTGAGGAGAGGAGAGGGCTTGCCAACGTTTCTCCAGCCGCTTTCAAAACATACTCCCACCGTGTGCAAGAGGGGAGAGGAGGGAAAAAGGGAGGTTTTTGTGAAGCTAGCCTTCTCCTCGGGAGCCCAGGACGCCAGTGATGGAGGCAGCAGGGCCAGCAAGCTCAGGGCAAGGACCGGAGTGAGGCAGGAGGCCTCCGGCACAGCAGCGTTCCCCGAGCCCCTCAGCCTGCGTCCCGCCTGGTGCCGCTCCCCAGAGCCGAGCGGTCAGCATCCCAGGGATGGAAGTGGCAGTTGTCCGAGGGCCAGCACCTTGAGTTAATTGTGCAAAATGTCAACCAGTAATTCAAAAATGAGAGGCACTCACTGTTCAGTGACATATAGCAGTGACATTTCTATTTTCAGACCTTAACACAACTTATTAGAGTCAAAGCCTAATTAATGCACCACACTGTTGGGCAGAGGACGGAGAGTGACCCAGATCTCACCCATCTCCCAACGCTCCTCGCTTCGGGAAGGCTTTAAAACTCGTTTACACTTCAGATGCGGATCAGGGGAGATGGGCACCAAAGTCCCCGGAGTGGGGCAAAGAACTGGTGTTGTAGAGGGCTCGCCCCCGGGCTCGTCCCCCCTCTGCATGGGTGCCACACCCCGTCACCCAGCCCTGGTCCCGCTGAGCATCACTCCCGCGCGGAGCTGAGCCGCTGATGGGACGGTCACAGTCCCAGCGCACGCGGCAGAGCGCAGCACCAGAGCGAGTGGGTCTGTGTGTTAGGGGCAGAGCCTGTGCCTGCCATGTATCCCCGTCCCTGGGGAACGGCCCACGGAGGACCCCCAATGTGTGGGAAGCCTTGAAGCGGAGCCCGGCGGGGTCTGAGCCACAGCCCCCACCCCGGGCGCAGGGAGGGGACAGCAAGGCACGGCCACCCCTGCAGCCCACGGCGGCCGATGCAGCGCGGAGCTGCCCATCCGACCCGGGACAGAAGCCTCGAATCCGGGCTGAACAACGCGGCAGGGACCGTGCCGGCGTGCCGCGGGCACAGCCAGCCCTGTGCGCTCGTCTGCCTGCGAGACGCCCTGCTGCGCAAACGCCCATCACCGCGCCTTCGGCCGGGACCAGGACCGGGACAGCCCGGGCGCTGCGGGGCCGAGGGGGCCGTGCAGGAGCAGCCCGGGGCTCTGCGCTGCCGTGCTCAGGTCCCGCACCCCGCGCCCGGTCCCTCCTGCCCCCGGCGCTCCCAGCAGCACGGCGAGCCCCGCTGCCCCTGAACCCCCGGCACCGCACCCCGGCAGCTCTCACGGCGGGCCCTGGCAGCTCCGAAAAGGCGCTGCACTATTTTTACCCCGCGGTTGCTATAGAGACATCAGACCCACTCGCCGTGATGCAGCCACTTTCGGAAGCGCTGCATCACCGCCTGCCTCCGGTAACGCGGGGCAGGAAGGCGCTATTTTGGGCAGAGCCCCACCGTAGCTAGAGACAGAACAGCCCTGGAGAGAGCGATGGGCCCAGCGGAGGGGGGAAGATGCAGACAGGGGGAGGAGGACAGCGACATTTCAGAGCCTTCTCCTGCAGCCCATTGCCCTCCCCATCCTGTCCAGCCCCGCTGCTCTTCATCCCCGGGGCAGGAGAGGCCCAGACCTGGGCTGCTCTCAAAAGCAGGAGGGAAACACTGCAGTTGCCCGGCACAGGACAGGTCAGGAAGGGTTTGGAACCCAGGAGCTCACAAAGCTGGAGATGAGAGGGCACGCGCAGGATTCATCCCCTTGGCCAGGCTGCGTCCAGCCCTGCAACATTCAGAAACAGAGGGGCAGCAGCTCTCTGAAGAGGGGAAACAGGCTTGGCTACATCCATGCTGGAGTGGGAGTGGGTGCCCTGGCCGCCCCCTCAGCCCCAGAGAGCCCTGCCAGCTTGCCCTGCCCTACCGAGGGACAATCCCACCGGATTGCGGGAGCAAATAGCCGTCTGCTCCATCGCTGCTCCCCCAGGGCAAGAGGGATGCCACAGCCATGCCAGGGCGATGTCCTCGCACTGCAGCCCGCTTGACCCTCCAGCCAAAGCCGGGGGCAGGAGGGGACGTGGAGCGGCTGTGCTCAGCACAAGGTGTCAGTGGCAGGGCTGTCACAGATATCATCTAATTAATCTCCATTACACCATGGGAAGGTGGTACTTGCTCGTTTAATTTTTCCAGCAAGAGAAATCAGGGTCCAAATAAAGCAGATGTAAACCTGCACGAGGCTTCAGCTCTGCCCAGGTCCACAGGGAAAAATATCCAGATGCCATGGGAACGGCCAGTGCCCCTCACCCATGAAATCAAGGAGCAGGGTGGGGGCCACGTGCCAGGGCACAGCAGGGACCAGCTGGCCCCAGAGCCTGCACCTCCCAGGGGAGCAGAGGGCCTGACCCCAAACTTCCCCAACCCCTCATCACTCCTGATGAGGGGTGCAGGCCTGCAGCATCCTCCCAGAGCAGGGGGGCGTGGGGCAAGCCCACAGCAGGGCCAAAGCACAGGCTGCTGCAAGCTATGAGCACACTGAAGGGCTGGGACCCCCGGCCACCCCATGCTGGGTCCGTGGACCCCCCCGCACCCAGGGCAGCCCCAGACCCTGCGCCCCACTATGCCTGTGGGTCCAGAGACAGGGGCCGTGCCCCAGCCAGGGCGCAGGGCAGCAGCACCCCGACAGAGCTGGTGGTCCCCTCTGAAACACCAGTGCTGGAAGCTCCCCCATCATCTGCGCTCGGCCCCCGGGGAAGCATGTTTATAAAAAGCGGCTGTGCGTGGATGAGCTGGCAGAAATAGCTGCGCGCAGCGCTCTCTGCACCATGTAAGAGATGATCACCAGCTGCTCTGCAAAACACCCGAAATAGAACCAGCGCCACGCAGCCTGCGGGGAGACGATCCCTGTTTAGCTCGGGCAGCCAGAGCAGGGACGCTGCGCCCGCGTCCTGCCTGCGTCTGTGCCCTGGCTGCCGGGGCCGCCCAAAGGCAGCCGGTGCTTTGGGAGAAGCCCCTTCCCCAGGAGAAGGGCCAGGCTCTGAGAAGCCACGGGCCGGGCTGCTGCAGCTCCTCCTGGGGCTTTAGAAGCACGCAGAACCACAGTTGCCCCTTGGCATCCCATCCCCACACCCACAGCCCCAGCCTCCCGAAGCATCACAGCAACCCCCTCTCAAATGCCGCTGGGGACCCCAGCCACAGCGCACACAAACTGGACAGCCCCATCACAGCCCCATGCATGCTGGCAGCATCCTGGTGTCCGTGCCTGTCCCCCCACAGCCTGTTTGGGCAGAGCAGAGCCAGGCCCTGACCACGTGTGGGATGGCACCCCAGGCAACCACAGAACCACCTTCGTCCCAGTCTAGCCCCCATCCCCTGAGCCTGCCCAGGGCACTGCTGCAGTGCTGCGGGTCAAGCCAGGGGCTCGGAGCCCTGATGCCAGAGCTGCAGCCTCTCCTCCAGTAGCCATCCCTGCTGGCTGTGTTGCCATGGCATCCTCAGGGATGGCACGGATGCTGGTGAGGAGGATGAGGAAGATGAAGGTAGGTGGACATGTTGGCTCCACACATCCCAGTGCCCCTCCTGCAACAGCTGTTCCACTCCTCAGGGTCCCAGATATCTGAGGTATCCATCACCGGTGGTTCCCAGAGAGGCCTTGGCCCAGGGCTCTCCAGCAGCAGGCAGAAACCAGCACCCACAGACACCCCACACTGGGTCATAAACTGCAACGAAGAGAGGGCTGCTGCCCCTGGGCCCACCCTGCCTCTGCCTCCCTCGCTCTCCCACCTGGTCGTTCTGTGGAGATCTTGGACCACACTGGGATTTGCGTCAGCGCTAGCACGGACCAGAGCCGTGCTGGTGCTGGTCCCAGAGCAGAGGCCATGGAGGTGCTTGGGCCAGGACAGCACGGTTACAGCCAAGCGACACAGCTGACACCTCCCAGGTGCCTCCATGTGTCCCTTGGGTTCAACTAAGCTCCCTCCGTGTTCACCACTCCCAGTAAAGCAAGGCAGGAGCAGGGATATCCAGCCCACACCTCCTGTGTAACCCATCGCTCATTTAACCCAAGCCTCCTGTTCCCGGTACGTCTCCCTGGCAGCAGCTGGACTCGCACTCGTAGCCTGGCGAGCCGGCACCGGGCAGGGAGCAGGAGCAGGGACGCGCCTGCACCCCCCTGCCCCGGGAGTCATCAGGGAGCAGCACGGACCCTACTCAGCAAATCGTAGTGAACAACTGACAGCTCGGAAAAAATGCAACCTGTGATTGAGTGCAAACAGCAAGGGAGGGGGCCGCCTCTGTTAACCCCCCGTGATGAGTTATCCAGCGACAGAGGAAGCAGAAAGCAAACGCAGAACCAATTTCTGCAGAGGGTGAGCCACCAGCGCTCCGCAACAGGGACGGCAGTAACAGGAGCTGCGAGGCTGATGAAGAGGAGGGGTCCCATGCAGGTGGGGGTCAGCTCCGCGTCACTCGTGGCCAACGCTCCCCTCATTGAGAGGAGAGCTGCCAGGAGGGTGCTCGGAGCCCGGAGAAGGCTGCACATGGCCAACAGCACCCCAGCAGCCCTCCGCTTCCAGCCACTGCCTGCTCCGTGCAGAAACAAGCTGGGAACAGGCAGCCCCCCCATTTTGAGACAAACCCCCCCGCCAAACCTTTCAGTGAAGCCGCTGGCAGATCTCCCGCCCTCCAGGACACGGCCCAGCATGCAGGCACACACCTGAAAACCAAGGGACAAACATGCATTTTCGGGGCTCCCAGGGCACCTGGGCGAGCCAGAGAGGTCTCTGCCGTGCTGGAGCCAGCAGAGATGCTGCCATGAGGTTTTCCTGACCGCTGGCTAACACAGTAAGAGCCACTTCATTTCTCTACTAGCTCTGATTGTTATCACTACCATCTCTTACCAAAGAAGGTTGCAATTTTAGGTTATATTTTAGTAATCACAAGAGAAATTCCCCCTAATATTACTCTGATCTAAGAGCGCTATGACAGATACCGCTACGGGCAGGGGCAGTTGGCTAAATTGCAGAGCCACGTGTAACAGCGAGTTTCTTGTGCGTTTGTGACCCCGTCCCCACCCTCCACCCAGTTACCTGTTTCTGCTGGGACTGCTCCCAGAAAGCCGGTCTGCTCAGCAGCCAGGGAGTGAAACGGGCCAAGCCCGCCGAAAAGCAGGTTTCTGCCCGGACGAGAGGCTCGGGGAGCAGAGCGCTTGGCTCGGGGAAAGGAGGGCGCTGCCCCCCCCCCCCCCACACATGGACACGCTCCGGTGCATGGGCACACGTGCAGATGTGCTAGGACACACACCTGAGGATGCAGCCCCACAGACAGGCACCCCGCGCACCCACCCGTGGACACGGGGACACACGCACACGGGGACACACACCTGTATGGACACCCCCCACCCCCCCGCACACCCACCGCTTTCATGCATAAGCCCACTCCCACGGACACCAGCACACCTCCTCGGACCCACACCCCACGCACACGTGGGCATCCGGACCCCCACACAGGGGCGGGCACGGCCGCTCTCACACCTCCCACTCCCGCACACG
>JAAGAY010011781.1:0-10813 GCA_011801015.1 Ardeotis arabs
TCCCTTTCCTCTTCACAGTCCTCCAGCCACTCAGCTCCGAGCCTATAGCGCTGCATGGGGTTATTGTGGCCAAAGTGCAGGACCCGACACTTGGCCTTGCTGAACCTCATCCCATTCAGCTCAGCCCAGCGATCCAGCCTATCCAGATCCCTCTGAAGGGCCTCCCTACCCTCAGGCAGATCAACACCACCACCCAACTTGGTGTCATCTGCAAACTTACTGAGGGTACACTCAATCCCCTCGTCTAGGTCATCAATAAAGATATTGAACAAGATGGGCCCAAGTACCGACCCCCGGGGGACACCACTTGTAACAGGCTGCCAGCTGGACTTGACTCCATTAACTACTACCTGCTGGGCACGGCTCCCTAGCCAGTTCTTTATCCAAAGAAGGGTATACCTACCCAGTCCACGGGCAGCCAGTTTCTCTAGGAGAATACTGTGAGAGACCGTGTCAGAGGCTTTGCTGAAGTCCAGGTAGACCACATCAACAGCCTTTCCCTCATCAACCAGTCTGGTCACCCAGTCGTAAAAGGAAATGAGGTTGGTCAAGCACGACCTGCCTTTCCTGAACCCGTGCTGGCTGGGCCTGATCCCCCGGATGCCATGCATATGCCGAGTGATCTCACCCAAGATGATTTGCTCCATAACTTTCCCGGGTACTGAGGTCAGGCTGACAGGCCTGTAGTTCCCCGGATCCTCCTTACGGCCCTTCTTGTAGATGGGAGTCACATCGGCAAGCCTCCAATCCTCCGGGACCTCTCAGATAACCAGGAGCGCTGGTAGATGGCCGAGAGCGGCTCGCAATCACCCCCACCAACTCCCTTAGCACCCTAGAATGGAGCCCGTCCGGTCCCATGGACTTGTGGCAGTCCAGATGGAGGAGGAGCTCTCTAACTGTCTCCACCTGTACCACAGGGGGTGTATTCGGCCTGGCATCCCAGACTTCCAGATTAGGGCATAAAGTGCCCTGAGAATAACTGATCTGCCTATTAAAGGCAGAAGTAAAGAAGGCGTTGAGGACCTCAGCCTTCTCCTTATCCTCAGTGGTCACATTCCCCGCTGCATCAAGTAAAGGGTGTAAATTCTCCTTATTTCTTCTCTTACCACTGATATATTTGTAAAAGGATTTCTTGTTCTCTTTTACTGCAGTGGCCAATCTGAGTTCATGCTGAGAATAATATATAATATATAACAATAATATAATGTTCATGGTTCAGAGAAAAACAAGAATACAAAAACTTTAGTACAATAAGCCCCAAAATATTATTTTAACATGAATTCTGATTTTTCTGACAGCCAATCCTTGAACCAGATTCTTTCACGTTTTGCAGCTGGCATTGGCTACTGTGCATTTTCTTTCACAACCTAAGACAGCAATCTTAGCTGTGTATTTTCATTGGGTCCAGAGCGCATTTTGTGGGCTTGTTCATTGGCTGGGTTTTTTTCCACAAAAATTTAAGTTCCTTGAACCACAACCATTACCGCAAACTCTGCAAGACTGGTCAAGAACTTAATGGAACCTGCTGGAATCCAAAGACACTAAAACTTACACTGAGATTAATGTAGTTTACATAAATGGGCTTTTTTTTCACAATAAAAGAACAATGTGAAAATATTATTTCTAGTATTTTTTAAATTCTGATGTTCTGACTTAACTTTTTCAAAAGCTTTATCCTCTCCAGCTGTCCAGAGGCCCATCAAACTTGCCAATGGCTCCCTGGATGTGGTTTGCGACTTCGTCTGTAATTTCTTTGTACTTGAACCTCTCAAAGAAAGTAATGGATTTCAACACAGATGCAAACTCATCTACCAAAACAGCTATAGTTTCAAGGCTAAAGCCCCACCCAAGGAAAAGACTGTCTAATGACTGATTACGTATTTATTTGGATAACAGCAGGAAACAGGACACTTGAGAAGTAAGTCCACAAAAATTTTAAGTGATGGCTAGAACTTGATCCCTAACTATTCAAGTAAAATGCATTCTATAAAATGTGGGGGAAAAAAACCTCTTACAAGGACCCAAAATTTACGTATGATCTACAGCAGTCAGTGGATGAATGGATAACAAACAAGAAGTTAAATCTCTATTCTCCGATTAGCCCAAACCAGTAATTACCTACAATGTTGCATTAGTCACAGTGCATTACCCTGCATATCACCATCAACTATTTCTTGGTACAAAATGACTCTTAGAACTTGAGATGATACATGACACAGCACACTCCACAGAGCAGATGGCAGATTGCCTCAACAAAACTGCCAAGAAATGACCAGTTAGGAATAACCTGTTTCTCACAGGGTGCCTGGCCCTAGAAACAGTCTCAGACCCCGTCTTGTCGATGCTGCCCCCTTCTCCGATCCTTGCTGTCTAGGGATGAGAGGGCTCCTCTTTATAGGTTAGATGAAGGTGAGTGGAGGTCATGGACACCCTCACAGCACCACTGGAAGGATGAGGTTGTCAACCAATTGCCCTTGTGTCTGGTCTGGAAGAATCCCAGACTGAACCACCCCCCCAGAGTGAGGGGCTTTGGAAGAGAGTACAGGGAAGCTCTGAGCGCTGAGCTCCAGAGGAGAAGACCTTTTTATTTTCTTCTAGAAATGTATTAGGACTGTAACAAGAAATTGTTATCTGTCAGGTGTATTCCTAAAAGGAAGCTATGAGCAGAAAGTCTGAACTCAAGGAATGACTGAAGGTCCCTGGTCTACTGGGGAAAAATAGCATGTGTCAGGAGCAGCGGTAAGAAGACCTTGTGGACACTGAAGCTTCCTGATCCCTGGAATACATTGGCCGTGTCTGCATTAGGAAGACGTGTGGTATAATGTGGGCAGATTTGGAAAGCAAAGCAGCTGGTGCTGTGCACCTAATGATTACCACATCCAGACATGTTGCAATGGTAACGTGAAGTAACTCCAGGTTGGTACCCTGAACTGAACTCCCATTATTATCTGAAAAGTTTCAGGTGTACTCCTGAAGCTCATCTCTTGGCTTACCTTCCGCTGACAGTAATTAAGATGCTGAGCAGCATCTTTAGTGGAGAGATCAGGAGATTTGCTTTGAAACTGCTCTCTTGAACGCAATGAAAATACTGTTGTAGATGGACCCATTGAATCATTAAGAACCATGATCTACAGAAAAAGTTAGTATTTGTATTATTCTCCCAGTGTCGTCTTCAATTATTTCCTTTTTAAGGTTTTCTTGCATCCCTCTGGAATTACGATAGCTAGGAGGAAAGACTTGCTCTAGAAGCAAAGCCATTACGTCTCTCTACTTTCCTCACTTCTTTAGCCGTTTGTCAATGCCTGTCCCACTTGTTAACAGTGGCAGGAGATCCAACAACTGCTTTGTTCCTACTCACTTAATGAAAAGAGGCAGTAGTCTAAGAGAGAGAGATCCTATTACTTCTTCTCTAAGAGAAAAGCTGCAGCATTACAGCACATCATATTAGACGCTGCAGAATCTGTACCAGGCACAGCCTTAAAATTCCCCAGCCAAAGGAAAAGCTTTAGTTGATGTTTTTTCAGGCACCAAAAATCAACAAGCCATAATTATTTCCATAGAAATACAGAGAAGGGAGGGAGAGGAAAGAGCAAAAGTGACAAGATGGAGAGAACCACATCAATGTATTAAGTCTTCTTGGGTTAAGTAGTGTATCATCAGTTTTGGCTCTGGTCAGTAGTAAGTCATTAGGATTCTCCTCTCATTTACACAGATTTTACACAGCTGCCTCCTGCAGATTCACTCTCACAGAGACACAAATCAGAATCAAAGCTACCGAGAATCAGCTGACTCATTCATACTCTCACACCATCTCAATGACCTAAATGTTAATCTGATTTTACATTATTGCTGCCACCTTCAAACAAGATCTGAAAACACTGTAGGAAGCACCACTGAAGGAGTTTCAGACAGTAATCTACTTTACGGTGTCTATTTGCTTCCAGGCTCAAGAATGGTTTTACAGACACAAATGATTAATTTTCTTACCATGAACAGATCTTGTGGGTGTTTAACACATGATTTATATATAGTAAAGAATGAAGGCACATGCTAATGCTGACCTGATCTGGCAGAATACTTCTGTATCCATTTATAAGATAACAGAACCATTTCCAGAGCTTTAGAATAGTTTTCATAGAAAGTCAGCTAATGATGATGATTAATTCCCATGTTTTATTTTTACCAATATTATTTGCATCCCTAAATACGGACAGATCACAATGATCAGCTCTCAAAACGGCTATGTTGTGATTTCTGTTTAGTGAGGGAGGGCCTAAGGTGGCAGCTTCTGTAGGAAGCTGCTAGAAGTCGCTCCCCTTTGTTCCGTGGACTCAGCCGGGCCTAGGGCGGACCTGCTGCTGGCCAAGGCCAAGCCAATTGGTAGCAGAATGTTCCATGATAATGCCTCTGCGATAACGTGTTTAAGAAGGGGAAAAACAGAAAAAAAAAAAGAGAAGAGAAGATGTGAAGAAGCTGAGCAGGGGCAGAGGCCCAGAGGGGGAGGCATGGGCCTCGTGGGCCTTGCAGGCCTCACTCTCTGGCCTCTTGCCAGGCGGCTGACTGGGCCCAACTCGGCCTGGTCCGGCTGCAAGAAGTGGAGAGGAGATGAGATGCATGATGTGAAGAGATCCTGAGAGGCGTCTGCCTGCCTGTTGTCAAGAACTTTTCTTGTGAGAGAAACAGCTGCAGACGCCAAGGTCAGTTCAGAAGAAGGGGGAAGAGTAATGCGGCTCCTGGCCAAGATTCCCCTGCAGCCTGTGGTGATGACCATGGTGGAGCAGGTTGTCCCCCTGCAGCCCATGGAGGTCCACGGAGGGGCAGAGATCCACTTGGAGCCCATGAAGGACCCCACACCGGGGGGGGGTGGATGCCTGAAGGCAGCTGTGGCCCGTGGAGGGCCTGCTGGGGCAGCCTTTCTGGAGAGACTGCACCCCGTGGAAGAGATGACCCACACCAGAGCAGTTTCACAAAGGACTGTGGTGTATGGGTGGGACCCCACAACGGAGCAGGGGAGGAATGTGAGGAGTTCTTCCCCCGACGATGAAGCAGCGGCGTAAAACAACGCGTGATGAACTGACCGCAACCCCCGTTCCCTCTTCCCCGCCCTGTGCGGCTCTCGGGGGGAAAGGTAGTAGAGAGAATGTTAAGTTCAGGAAGAGGGAAGGGTGAGGGGAGGTTATCTTGTTCTCTGTCTCATTATCCTGCTGTTTTTAGTAATAAATGAATAGTTTTCCCCAAGTCTAGTCTGTTTTGCCCATAACGGTAACTTTAAGGATTTTCTCCCTGTCCTTATCTCAAACCTCGAGACGTTTTTCTTATATTGTCTCCCCCTGTTCTCTCGGAGGGTGGGGGGAGTGAGAGAGAGACTGCGTAGTCTGGTCCCGATCGGGGCTGAACTATGACAGGCTATCAAGGAAGATGTTGAAATGGACAGAGTATATCCATTAGCACCAATTAGACAAGTTAAGTGCAAGTCAAGTTCTTTAAAAACAGTCAGTATAATAACTGGTGAAAGGTAGATAAATTAATACATTGATGACAGGAAGAATTAGGCTTTTGATTTGGAGTTGAATAAGCAATAAAATTAAAAAGAAAATTTATTTGCAATATCCATCATGCCACAGGGATGACACAAGCAGAAGTAAATCTTAAAAGGCTGTAAATTACATTTGATAGATGAAGACAGATTTAGTCTTTCAGCTGAATATTTCATTAGTAGGTTTTTCATTTCAAATACTCCAGTGAAACAATTACACTCTTAATGCACTCGCCACTCTCCATCTGTATTATTCTGCTCCCCATTCAAAAACTTCCTCTACATACCACTACTGTCCCATACAACACTACTGACATAAACAGCTGGATAAGCTCGTGGGGAATTCCAGTTTCTTAAAATCACTACAGCACCCCTCAATGACAATATCAAATAGTGCAGAGTCAGTAGCGTCAAGCAGAGCTCCAGTGCTGCCAAAGGCTGGGGCATGACTACATGTACTCCAAGAGAGTCCTGGAATTCAGCAGTGACCGCAGGGTGCCAGATCCAATGTGGTACCTTATTCTGGCATCAAAATGTTGGTTTGGTTTGGTTGTTCTTTTTTTTTTCCTACAGTAAAAGGGGTGCACATAAATACGTGTTGCTATCTAAAGTTTGATTCAATCCTTTCTACTGTACTCCTTCAAAGTTGAATAGGGCCTTCAGCAAATTCTCTTTCTAGATTTCTCCCTCAGATTCACTACCTCTCTGTATTGGGAAACAAGGAATAAAAAAGAAAGTCCTTCCCATCTATTTCATATACTCCACAACATTCACAGTTACTAGTTAATAGGCTCATCCTGAATTCTCTCTGATGTCTTAGATAATAAAGTAAGAGACATCTTGCAAAACTAATAGCAAATTTCAGCCCTAAGACATTAGAAATGTAAAAGAACTTCTGGATAAATCAAGTGCAAACACTGCTTAAAAAGTCAGGGTTTTTCTACATCTCTCACCCACTATCTATGAATTTATTAGCACAGCATAGACTGAAAATATTTGAGGACTCTCATCAGCACTAATACGTAAGTTTTCTAGATACAGAAGTTGCAATTAAAATGTATTTCTAGGACAATAACATAATAACAAAAAATTCTAGATAATTTTTTCATGCTGTAACCCAATCCTGAAGAAATGGAAGTTGTCTTGGGCTTTCACACTTCAATCATCATTAGATACTAAAAAAAAACTGCAGCTGTAAAATCACAGCTCTTCTGTGTAGTGAAACTGTTCTACACTTTACCTGGACATTTGTGCAGAAACGTTATGCAGTGCAGCTGCCACCCAGAAGGCTTTACTCAGTCCCAGTAACACCTTTGACAAAACTCATACTGAATTCAGGAGCTGAATTTCACTGCACCTATATCATATTTACACTTAGGCGTAAAGGCCTCCAACTTTCTGCAGCAGATTCTTTTGTATTTGCCAGTAGAACAGGGGAAAAGATTAGCTAAGTTAAACAATAAATAAGTAGTCAATCAGTGTGATGATCTTGTGCTTTTTTTCATTTAATTCATTCAATCATGCAATGATTCTGTGAGGCCACGGTAGGGCTCTCACCATCTAGTGCTCTGAATATTAGATCAAAATAATATAAAATATAACCTGCTTTGGTTTTATTTTACTGTTAATACTGTTATTCAAATACATTAAAGCATCTTTAATGGCTTAACTTAGTTCTGGAAAGATTCACCTTTGATCAAATATCTCCTGCTTGCATCACTCTAGTTTTGTGCTTCATCAGGTAGCACCCATCACATCAGCCAACATAAACTCTCAAGAGAAGCAGAGAGCTAACATAAACCTCATAATGCATGACCTGGCTACTCTGTCAAAGCATCTTTCAATCAGGTCCATCATGCACCAATCCAGCATTCATGACTGCAGAATCAGCGTCCGAGTTATAAATCTGCATCATAAGCCGTTACAAAACAGCCCTCAGACAGTCAGTTGCATTCATGTCATCCTGGCATTCTTACAGGCAGCATCCAAACCTGTTTCTGTCACTGGTGACGGTCTGCACTACAGAAGCCCTCTCTCCTCAAACCACCTCCCTCTGGCATTCGATCCCCTTACTGTTCCCTTCTTCTGATTTTGTGCTGGTAATCTGAAGAGACAGGTTACGTGAGAATTTATTCAAGCGCAGTATTTTTGAAAGGTTGTGGATTATCTGAGGTGCACAGAGTACAAGTTACACATCCGAAAATACTGTAATTGTGTTTATCAGACCAGACACATTAACTACGATTTGTTAAGTGCTCTTGCAACAGAGTACTGAACACCTCTGCTTATACACATCAATTAATTCACCAGTGAAATGCAGCTATCTTCAGAGTGATAAAGCAGCCACCCAAAACGCTATGTTGTGCCTTGGCTATAATTTAACAGTATTTGTAAAGGCTGAGGCAAAGAAACAAACAGTGAAGCTGCAGGGAGTAGAGATCATTTTTATCCTAGTACTGTGCTCCCACTTTAAGGCAATCTGCTCTTGCAGAGCTAGAATTATCAGAGCTGAAATGCAATGTGTCATTTAACAGATGACACTCCCTACTTTAAATACGCTGGATGGTTGCAACAGCCAATTTTTATAGTCATCTCACTGCCCATTCCTTTAGGCTCTCTATCCACTCAGTAGTAAATGAACAAAAACAGAAGAAGCAGTTAGCTCCCACTGCCACAGTTAAGAAAGAAATACCATAAATATGAGTAAGGGAAAGTCCAGAGGCATGAAGTACTTTATCTGCAAAACCATCGAGAAAATTTGCTTACCAGCTGGAGGTATGTGAAGTACTTTTTAAACCACTTTGCTTTGTTGCTTATGATTCCGAATGATCTCTATTGCTCGCCTGAACTACCACTTTGCTGCTTGCTGATAAAGTAAATGTTCTTAAAGGAGCTTTTTCCAAAGAATATGACAGCAGATACATTGTCTCAGCATGAAACAATTTGGGAATAGTGTCATTATTTTTCTAATAGCAATATTAGAAGAGATACAATCAACAGCCACCCTTCTCAATTCTACTAGGTGTACAGAAGATTTGAGATGTGGGCACTTCCTTCTGAGATTTCCTTTACATTTTACCCTCAAATCAGTATTGTAGGACATCTCACCCACTACGCTTTTGCAACTGCGTGGACTGCCACCACAATCCCTGCTTAACTTAGGGGTTTAGAGTCAAGCTTTCCAGTGGCATGTGATTTCCATTTATTTCATTAAATAGTACAGATGTTGCTGGAGGATACACCAGTTTGAAAGTAGAGCCAGAAGTAAGAAAACAAGCAGTACCATTAACCCTGATTCAGCAACAAGTTCCCTGTTGGAAGACACTTGTCACTTTTTTTTGTTTTCTGTAGCTGCCTGCTTCTCCTCATTGACCCTGTAGAGGCCTAGGCACCATCAGTAGCTAGTCTGGATCTCCCCCGAAGTACTTATCATTTGTCATTATTACACACAGCAATATTTGTTACTTTGGCTTAGAAGAACGTGAGTTTTCAGTATCAAAACAAAGACTTCAGACCGCAACAGAAATGCATGCAGCTAAACATCCCAGTATCAGTTGAAGAGAACGCAGAAGGAGAATGTGTTGAATAAGAGCTTGGCTGTTTTAAACTCCTTCATCGCTAACAACAGAAAGGGAGAAGCAGCATGCTTGCATGCAATCAAGAAAACCAGAGGGCTGAACAGAGAAGCTGGAAGCCAGCTGTCCTCTTTTGCTTTCTGATGTCCATAATTAGGTCATTTCATTGTTTCTCCTTTTCTTGCTGCCAAACTCCACCAGAAAAGAAATGTCACCCACAAACTCAGCCATCCTGCATGGCCTGAGGAGAAGACATCCTTGACATTCTATCAGGGCTATATTCTTACTCTTTGGTTATTTTATCCTCTAGAAGTTCAAAAGGACCTTGAAGTGAGAACAAATTACATTGGCTGAGAGTTGCTTTTGTTGAGAGAAGACTTCTGATTAGTATTGAGTTCTAAAAAGTCTATTCTCAGCCTCCATCAGCACAGCTACTACAACTGTCTTTGGATAAGGACATCCTGACTGTCACCTCAGCAGTTAACTCTGGCCGATACAGAACAGTAGAACCACATTTATATCCCATGTCCTCCTTAGAGTGTCAGCTCCTGGCATCCACACTTGCACCCAGCTCCCACAATCACATGTACTGAGTGTGACAGACATACAGCAAGTGTCCCCTTCATGCCCGCCTCTAGGCCTGTGTCTTCTGCACATTACTGAAAGATCTCTGCCAACTCCCTGATCCTCCATGTCAGTTCCAGCTCCTCAGCTTGACCTGGGGTCCCTCAGCGAGACACATCTGATGCTTGGAGCCGTGGAGAAGTTACAGCTTGGTGGATGCCTCATAACAGGGCTTTCCGCTCAATTAAGTCCTGTTAGAAAGTGTTTTTCCTCAGACTAGTTTCAAGGTCATCCCGCCTGTCCCAGCCATATAACCTTCCCCACATAGGCATACCTTGATGTCACATCTAGTTTCTTGACTACCCTCCTCCAGGTAGGAGTATTCAGTGACATTTCTGCTGTCTTTTTTCCCCACTCACACTTTCATGTCTATGTAGTTTGACCTAATAATCCCTAAACTACTTTCAATTTGCTTTTTAATTTGAATAAATCTATTTAGTCTATTTATTTACTTTTACTCTTTCCTGTAGTGGAGATATTGGTCTGACAGAGAATTCCAGTAAATCACATCCATTATGTCAGGCTCCTTTAATTCCAAAGAGGTTCCTTATTCTTTGCTGTCTGTTGCCATTTCGGGTGTAATTTAAAAACAGCAGTCAGCAATTGAACTCTCAGATCTCATTAATACCTACTATGCCTTTCCAACAAGAAGCAGCAGACTAGAGAGTATTTCTTCAAGATGATGGGCAAATGTGCCAAAGTTGGCTTTAATTTATACTGCCAGTGACACTTTTCAATCACACAGACTCTTCTTATTTGCCTGCTATACTTATTCTGCTTTATACAATGTCTCCTCACTGTGTAAGAACACTATGACAATCTAGTAGCAGCCTTTCAGGCAACCCAAGTTTATTTTTCAATTCTGGGTTATGCCTGCCTTCAATAATTAACAACTTCATAATTTACATCCACAAAATACAACTAATGCTGAAAGTTTTAATGTATCATTCATCTTTGTAGCTAATTAAGCCTTTTGCATTAAGACAAGGAGTCATGAAATACATCAAGCACAGATCAACAAATATTTAGCCAAGAAAGGAATTAAAAAAAAAAAAAAAAAAAAAAAAAAAAAAAAAAA
>JAAGAY010011782.1:0-42251 GCA_011801015.1 Ardeotis arabs
CCACCACCTCTCTGGGCAACCTCTGTAAGTGCCTCACCACCCTCACAGTGTTTCTGAAAGTCATTGCTGTTGTCCATACCTTGTTGGGACATTTGCCCCTATTTTTATTTACCAGAACTAAAAACTAAAAATAAAAATTAAAAAAAAAATTTAAAACCCCAAAACCCAGAAGTGAATCAGTAGAAAGAGGCAATACTCAGACTTGGATGACTCTGAGCAAGACGTGGAGATTTGCAAAGCTAAGAGGCAAGTTGCTCTTTTTTGAAATGTTCTTATTTGTTCCAGTCAGGACACACGTTACTGGGATGGGAAGAGGAGGAGGACGGGGTGGGGGGGAAGAAAGAGGAACACTATTTGATGGTACAAAAATGTGGCGCAGCAATGCCAACCACGAAAAGGGGCCTCTCATCATGGAAAAATGAGAGGAAAATGCCTTCAGCTCCAAACCGGCCATCCTCGCCCCAGCATCTGCCCTGGGAGGGGAGCGGTGGGAGGGGACGGTCCCGAGGTGTGGGTAGACCCACAGTGACTCTCCGTGGATGTCTGCGGCTACTACAGAGCAGCCCCTGCCTGGTTTTGAGGGAAGGCGGGATCCAGAGGGCAGTTCCCGGCTGGAACGGGGAGCGGCACGGGGCTGGAGACGCCCCAGCCTCTCCTCCCCACAGCCAGTGCCCGCGATCTCCCACCCTTCCACCGGGAATGCCGGAGCCCTCCTGACACCAGCGACAGCGCACAGGCTTTTTCCCGGCATTTCGGAGGCTTTTCTGGAGGAAATTTTGATGACCTCGTTTTCCAGGTAGGCAGAGTTTTCCTCTCCGCGTACAGCTGTCGTGCAGCTGTTTGCCGGGGCTTCTCCAGTCTCCCCAAAATCCCAGCTCCTCACGGCCTCCCCAGCCAGCTGCTCATTTTGGGCACGTCGCGTTTAGACGCTACCTGCTAGGCGAGAATAGGTATTTTTCCATTGCTTTCAGCTTTTGGGATAGTTTGAGGCATTTTTCCAATAATTTTTTCCAGGTGCTATCATCTGCCAGGGCCGGAGGTTTAGAAAATCTCTTGGGGGGGACCTGTTGAACCAAATTCCTCCCTGGGGCAAGGGGCTTGGGTTCACCAGCTACAGCCGAGGGCAGAGAGCAGGGATGGCAGTGGTCGCAGCAGAGTTTTCCGCTGCTGCTGACTCCTCTTTGATTTTTGGAAATTCGGAAAATAGGGATTAGCCTAGCGTGATTCGTGTCTCCTGCTGTGTTTCACAGAATCATAGGATTGTTTAGGTTGGAAAAGCCTCTTAAGATCATCGAGTCCAAGCGTTAACCTGGCACACCATGTCCCTAAGCTCCACATCTTTTGAGTAATTCCAGGGATGGTGACTGCCTCAGCTCCCTGAGCAGCCTGTGCTTGATAACCAGTGAATAAATTTTTCCTAATATCCAACCCAAACCTCCCCTGGTGCTACTTGAGGCCATTTCCTCTCGTCCTATCACAAATTATTTGGGAGAAGAGACCAAGACCCACCTCCCTACACCCTCCTTTCAGGCAGCTGTGGAGAGCGATGAGGTCTCCCCTCAGCCTCCTCTTCTCCAGACTGAACAACCCCAGTTCCCTCAGCTGCTCCTCGTAAGACTTGTGCTCCAGACCCCTCACCGGCCTCGTTGCCCTTCTATGGACGCGCTCCGGGAACTCAACGTCCTTGTTCTGAGGGGCCCAAAACTGCACACAGTACTGTTTTGGGGGGTGACAGAATGTTAGGAAGCACCTACAAGGTCGTTGCGCTTGCCTCCGCGGGCCAGCTGGTTTTTTTGGTGGCAGGGCTCTACGTGGGTGCTGTAGATGGAAGTTTCTGGCTGCCAGAGCTGAAGGTCCGGGGGGCTGGAGCATCTTCCCGCGGGGCAGGCGGGATCCCGCGGCCGAAGCACCCGGCCAGGGCTGCTCCCCCCCAGCCTTCCCACAACCTGGGCTTTCCCTGGCTAAATTTTCAGGATAGTTGGAGTAGGAGAGCTGGAGAACAGCTGGGCTCTTCAGTTGGGGTACCTTCCCCCTGGGTGCTGTGCCCAGGGACTAAAACTACGGGATATGTTTAGAGACTGCGACAAACGCTGAAATTCCCCTCCACAGCCAATGTGCAAACCGTGGGCATGCAAACGAGGGAGACGAGGTGCATTTATAAGAGCATCTGTTTCAAACGGGACACTTTTTTTTTTCTTGGTTTTACTTTAATTAGCAAACATTTGAGTGGAGCAAAATGCTGCCTGCAGAAGCGTGTGGCACCACAAGTGCTGCCCGCGGGGCATGGCCGTGAGAAAAGCTGGGATTGGGTTGATGTCAGGGCACTCCTGTTTCAAACTTTATTCTGCATAGGACATAGCTAGCATAATTTCACTTTCTTGAGAGTAATGCAATTTTTGTGGCTTTAAAGAAGCTCCTGGCAGGCAAAGTTGACTTGGAGAGCAGAGCACCTGAATTTTGTGAATTTGGGAGAAACGGCATTAGGTCAGAGCACAGACTCTAGTGCGAGGAGGATGGTGCAACACAGTGCCCTCAAAATCTGTTTGGAGGACCCAAAACCGCTGCTCGAGGTTCCCTGTTCTTTTTTTTCCCTTTGTGTGCATCTCATGGGGAAACAGGGGCGTCACTCAAAAATGCAAGTACTGAGAGAAGGAAATCTCAAGAGAAGGCCTTGCTCCTACGGCACTCTTGCAAAAAGAGAAAGGTCAAAGAAGAACAGGATGGGCAGACCCAAGTATTCTAATGTAATGAATCAGCTCCCAATTTGTTTTTTCCATTAGTTTTCTGGACTGCCAGTGTTCAAAAATTGTCCTCAACATCCAGAAAATGCATTAGTCTGAAGTACACCCTTTAACTAGTGAAATCTGAGCTTTCCTTTTCAGCGTTCCGCAGCAGGAGGTGGGGCTTTAAAGGAAAATATAAAATGTTATGAGATTTGTGAGAGAATCACTACAGCTGATAGCTCTCTGAGGATGATAGAATAGGCACCGTTGCCCACTCCAGCCTTGGAGACCCCTTAAATGGGGAGAGGGGCTTCCAGAAGCCTCCCCAGGAGCTATGTGTCCATCACTGTTAATGACCCAGTGGGAGGTGGAAGGACCACGAAGAAGTGAGGTGTGTCTAGCATTTCCAGCTGTTGCTCTTCTGCCCCGCCGTGGTGCCTCATTGATCCAGTCCAAAGCCCAGGGGGCTGCGGGCAGGGGCTGTCCTGTGCCGGAGCTGGCCCTGGTTGCCCGTGTAGTTTGACTGCTCGCCGCGCGGCGCTGGCTGGAGAGCAGCTCTTCCGCGCAGCGCCTTTCCCACCCACGCACGCACGGCGGGAGGGAGTTGGTTAAACTCGGGACGCTGCGATCTGTGAGTCAGACACTCGACCAAAGCCTCCAGTGCTCCCAGCCTCTCCAAAAGCTGATGTCTCCAGCTCCCTCAGCCGTCACGAAGGGCTGGCTCTAAAATGGTGCTGTCTGAAGACACAAAGCTGTTGCATCCTACGAGCGATCAGGATCTCCTGCAGCTCTGCTTTGTGGAGGGCAAACAAGACAAGGGAAGTCTGTAGTAAGGCTAGAAGGAGGAAGTCTTGATCTTAACTAAAATACTCCTTTAGCAATGAAGTAAGTTTTTTATCCTTATGGTACCTCTTCCATTCCCTGCAGTGGGATGAAAATTGAGCCACACTGACCTATGCAGGGACTTCCTGAGGTCTCTCTGCAAACAGCTGTGCAGCCTCTCTGAGCTGGAGGGGGAGGAAAAGGACCCGTGAACTGCTCGGTAGGGACATTTGGGTGCTGAACTGGGGGCACGTGAGACTCCCTTGATGTCAGAGGGCTTTGCTGAGCCATATCTGTGAAGCACCTCAAGTTGGCATTCCTGAAGCTTTTGGATCTCTTGTCCCATCTGCCCAGCAAATCTCCAGAGAGTGTGAGGGTTTCTTCTTCCCCTAAGATCCAGCCTGAGCACTGGCTCTCACAGACTTGTTTAGCCCTAGTAAACAAGGAGGGAGGCTGTCACTGTTGTGAGAGTATCGGCAGCACTGATAGGAACCAGCCTTTCCAGCATAGACCAGTTTGCAGAACCCTGTGATGCACTGCAGCTCGCAGCACAAACTGGAATGGGATGTGTCTCACCAGGAATAGCAGATCACTAGGTGGAGAGGGGTCTCCGGGGAGATGCGGGGGGAGCTGAGCTGTCTGTATTTTTCAGGTAATGTCAATTCTTCTGTGACTAAGGCAGCAGCTTAGCTGCGTTACTAACTTGACCCCCCACTCCCACACTGCCATTGCAACCAAATGCGCTCTCAGTGTCCATTCAAGCCTTGGACTCTTCCAAGAGCTACCCAGAAAGGCCGTTTAAGGAAGAAACTCTCTTTCTAGACTGGACTCAGGCCTTCTTTTTTTAACAGAGATCATACATGCCCCTTTTTCGTTTGTGTTGAGTTGACAACCAAGCAGAAAAGTGTCTATGCTACTCCTTGGTCTGTGTGCCGTGGAGGGGCCATGCTGGTCAGCATCTTCCAGACATAAAGGCGAGCATCGCCTCTTCCTCCATATTCTTTGCTGTTGATAAGAGTCGCGTGGGTTTTGTCTGTGAGTATCCTTTCAAAACCTGAGCTTCTCTGAACACTTATATATACATTCCCGAGAACTTTTCCGACTAGATGCTGCTCAAGTTATCATAACCCTACACTAAACATGTGCACTTCTTCAAGAGCTTGTTTATTCATCCCTTCACTTCATGGGTTGTGCGGGCTGCCAACCAACGCTGTTAAGCAAGGTATTTTGTACCTGTTTGGTATAGGGAGGCATCACCATACCCACATAGTTAGTTGGATGTAGAAAGGACCTGCTGCGCACCTTCACTGGTGGGCTGGCCAAGCAGGCAAAGAGAGGAGCATGGAAGCTTGCATCTGTGCGGATCAAGGGGTGATGGAGTCAATGTGATCATGGGATGGCCAGACACACACCTGGAGAGAAACTATGAAATCAGAAGATCCCTGATGCACTATCCATAGCTCCACCATCTGATCCCTCCCTTCAGACTGACAGTGGAGCTAAAGCACATTGAAATCTTTAGCCCGTACTCCAATGAAGAAAATATTTTAATTGCTTAGCTTTCAAGTCAATGTAAAAATTGACATTAGTGGCCCAGTGGTGTGTCACAGTGATGGAGAGGTCTTGTTTTTCACACACAGGGTTTACAAGGAGCACTGGCTGGCTTTGAATCTTCCCAGCAAAGCTAGGAGGTTGTATGTGGTGCTTAACGTGTAACTTGTGTTTTCCCACAGGCATCTAAATATCCAGAGGAACTGCTGAGATGTTCCGAGAAGCCTTTTTTTCCACTCTCCTTTGTGTGGCTCTAGTTCCTCTCTATGCCCAGCTTGATGTGGATTCTGGAGATGTCAGTCCTACCTTATGTACAGGTAATCAACCAGATAATTTGTGTCTCTCTCTCCTTTGTAGGCAGCGATTTCACCGAAAGCAATGGCCATGCTCAGCTGTAGAGCCTGCTCACAAGGAGCTGACAGGGGCACGGTAAACATCTCCTGCCCCTTTACACTCCTGGGCAGTGCCCTGGGGTAGTGATCCGTTCGTAGGGAACACCGTCCTCCAGCAAAACTCCCATTTCTGGGTTTGCGTTGGAGTGGAGAGATATAGCTATTGAAGAGCTGGGGTCTGCAGTGGTCACTTCTCCCAGCTCTGTGTCTGATGTCAGAAAACAGTCCATCTTGAATTTCATAGAATCCTTTAGGTTGGAAAAGATCTTTAAGGTCATCGAGTCCAGCCGTAAATTGACCATTTCAGCACTTTTCAGTTGCAATGCAGAGGAGGCGATTTAACGTGTCTGGCCTGACTTACGAAAAAATGGCAAGATTTTCAAGATTGATTCAGTACTGAGCAGATCTTAGGATTTGGAAGTCCTGGGCACTGGAGAGTTGTCTGACCCGAACACAGATGTTACTCCTAGAGCTAAGCGGGACTCGTGCTTTTTCCAGCATTGCACTTGGGTACGATATTTTTGAAAACGTTTGCAAATCAGAGAGCAACCAGCAGCCTGGCAGGCAGGGCATTCGCTTAGTGCAGGAGAGTAGAAGTCATACCCTTGCCGCCTTTGTCGGAACCTGGCGCTTCGTCCTCAGTTTCCTCATTTCCTCCAGCCCGGATGGAAATAACTCCTGATTAGTGAGAGCTGCAACACCCTTGTGCTGCTGTTTGCTCTCCTCACACCTCCATGTGCTGTCCTCTGCGTGCTGTCTACATACGCTTCTCGGTCCAGGTTTCTGGGGGACGGTGAAGGGGGGTTGCAACGGCGCATGAAGCGCTCTGACGTGATCTGAATAATTCTTCCCGTGCAGAAAAGAGGAACTGCCCCATCAATGTGTACTTCATCATCGACACCTCAGAGAGTGTCGCTCTGCAGACTGTGCCTATCCAGAGCCTCGTGGATCAAATAAAGCGGTTCATCCCCGTGTTCATCGATAAACTGGAGAGTGAGCTCTACCAGAACCAAGTCTACATCACTTGGCAGTTTGGCGGACTTCATTACTCGGATGTGGTGGAAGTTTACAGCCCTTTAACAAGCAGCAAGGACATATACCTCCCCAGGCTCTCCGCTATTAACTATCTTGGCCGGGGCACCTTCACGGACTGCGCTATCTCCAACATGACAGAGCAGATCCAGACCCAGATGGCCTCAGGCGTGAACTTTGCCATAGTCATCACTGACGGCCACGTCACTGGCAGCCCCTGCGGGGGGATGAAGATGCAGGCTGAGAGGGCGCGAGACATGGGGATCAAGCTCTTTGCAGTGGCCCCCAGCGAGAACGTCTACGAGCAGGGGCTGCGGGAGATCGCCAACCTGCCGCACGAGCTATACCGCAACAACTACGCCATCACGCAGAAGGACACCCTGGACATCGACGTGAACACCATTGACAGGATAATCCAAGCTATGGTAAGGAGTGGCGCCTGAGGTGCAGGGTGTATAACGGGGGGGACAAGAGAAACTGCGTGGAGGGGGAGGATGCTTTCTGAGTGGCCCCGTGGTGGGTTTTGGCAGGGCTCTAGAGACCACCGCTAGCAAGGAAAAGCCTCCCTTTTGTTTCTCTTCCTTTTTTAATGTCCTTTCAGCACTTAAGGGCCAAATGGACTCCCGAGCATGTCTGATTTCTCTGGTTTGGTGCTTAACCAGCACTCCTTGGTTTGCACCTCAGTTCCCCAGCATGTCTGGGCAGGCTGCCGCCCTAGTCCTGGCTCTTGCCCAGGGCCAGACCCATACCCGAGCCTGCTCCCCGTCCAGGAGCACATGGAAGAGTATGCAGCAAAGACCTCACAGGTCTTTGAGGCCCCACCTGTGAAGGCACTGTTCATCAGGGACCTTGCTGAGAACATCTTTAAAGCCATGGGACCTTTACCACCTCCTCTCCCTTGCTGTCGCACACACCTCCAAGGGCGTGATGCTGTTTTTCTCTTGGGGCTGACCACCTTAACTGATTCTCTTCATCCTGTTTCCTCCTTTGCAGAAACACGAAGCCTACGCAGAGGTGAGTGAGCAGCGCCTTTACACCCTTGCTACGCAACACGGGTTTATAGGGAAGACTAGGTCATACCCTGAAGTACCAGGCCAGATTTCGCTTCACAGTGGGCTGTGCAGGATGGGCCTGTGCCCACCTGTGGATCAGTGCGGAGGCCAGGGACCTGTCCCTTCACCCAGTGGTTAAAATGGCGTGCTGGACTCTTCAGTCCCTGCCTCCCCCTCCTCTGCAATGAAGTCAGGTCTATTGAATGAACTCCTTTCCTCACTTTGGAGGCGTGTTTTGGAGGTGCTCTGCAAGCTGAAGCTCCTGCCCTGCTGGTATCAGGTGGACAGGGTTTGGCACACGTAGGGAGGAGGGTGCGGGGTGATGCTCCGAAAGGTATACACGTCCCCGACAGCTCCAGAAGAGCCGGGCACTGCGCGGTCCTGTTCTTTCAGTTTGAACCCAGAGCCAAGCTGTAATGAATGTGCTTGTGGCAACTTTCTGCTTTTGATTTATGGGCATGGTTTTTCCGCATGCTGGTTGCTGCCTCATCACCGACCCAGCTGGAGCCAGGGTAGTTTTTAGCACTATGGTCACGTGGAGGGGTGCGTGGGGGGCCGCGGTGCTGAGCCGAGCTTCAGGTGCGCGCTGGCTCAGCGCGTGAAACGGCACGGGGGTTCCACCCCCTGTTTGATTTGTTGTCTTTCAGTGCTACAAGATGAGCTGCCTGGAGATTGCGGGTCCACCCGGTCCCAAGGGATACCGAGGGCAGAAGGTAAGCTGCCTAAACCTGTGGGAAGAGAATAATGCCAGTGCCTGCCGCAGACGCTGCCGAACACCCTAGATCTCACCCTGGCTGCAGCAGCCTCCGCAAGCGTAGCACCCAGGTGGGAGATCGCTCCCCATCGTCTGATTCGGCTGGGGAGACCGCCGTGCTGCAGTGAGTGGAGCACACTGCCAGCACTGGTGTCTCCTCGTGTCCATGCCAAGGCCAATGTGTCAAAGCACTGCAGAGAGGCATCCAAGCATCAGCCGTGCCAGCCGCAGCCGGCACCTTCGGCACCTGAGGGCAACAGGAGTGAGGCAGCAGTTGTCTCTGGTTCTCCCACTGTCAAGAGCAGAGCTCTCGTGTGTGCAGGGTGTCCCAGTCTCCCACCCCAGCTCTGCGTGCTCCCCTCCCAATCTAGCCTTGCCCTGGCTTCCCCAGAATAAAGCAGGTCCCGCTCTGCCAGCACGCTGCCCCAAGCCCTGTAGGAGCAGCCGCAGTGAGCCTGATGCTCCCAAAAATTGCCATTTTTCTCACAGTCAGCACCAAGCCCTGACTCACCTTGGTTTTTTTCTTTCCTTAGGGTGCAAAGGGGAACATGGGTGAGCCAGGCTCCCCTGGGCTGAAGGGACGACAGGTGAGTTGTGGAAAGTCCCCCTGTCCCTGCGTTAGCTGGGGCCGCATCTCTGCCATGCTCGAGTTAACTCTCCGTGCCTTGTTCCCTTAAGGGTGACCCAGGAATTGAAGGTCCGATTGGATACCCTGGTCCCAAGGTAAGAAACCTATAGCCCGTGACTGAGCTCTTCCCATTCGATGATTTTTGGTAAAGCAGGAGGAGTTCTGCTCCTCCCTCTCCACCTGCCCGTGTCCCACCCGAGACCCCTGGCACCACACTGCCTCCGCTCCTGCTGATGCCCAGGCACTAACACAGCACTTCTCTTCTTTTCTTTATGTCTAGGGTGTCCCAGGGCTGAAAGGAGAGAAGGTGAGAAAGAAAAACCCAAATGGCATGTCTGGGCACTTGGGGGGGTGGGGATGCACACCTTTCTGTTGCAAAGGGGGAGAGTTTAGCTGTGATGGGGAGAGTAACAGCCCTATTAATACGTAATTGCAGACATGGGGAGGGATTTCCCGGTGCATCCCAAAGCCTGTCTCCTTCAGGCACTGCTCATGATCTTGTGAAGTTGTGATGTTTTTAGGGTGTAAATGGTTGGGAGGTGATGTAGGAAGACTGGCTGACTCCTGTCCTCTTCTTCCCCAGGGCGAGATTGGATCCGACGGACGGAGGGTAAGAAAGGACATTTTCAAACTTGCATGTTGTTCCAGCTACCAACCCTTGAGTGTGCATTAACAGATTGCTGATCTGTCTTTTTTTTCCCCTTGATCCCAGGGTGCCGCTGGTTTGGCAGGCAGGAACGGCACCGATGGACAGAAGGTAACAGCACTGGGAGCACCCTGGAATGTCCCTCCTGGTGTTTCGTTTCTTTACCCACCCTTGGCCCCAGAGATCACTTTGTTTTTCCCATCCTCCACGCCAGCTTTTTGTTCTGACTGAGTTTTCTACAAACTTGTTTGCACGTTTACCCTGCACATCCTGTAGACATAAGGGAGCTACCTGGAGATGAATTAATTCAGGTCACAGAGGTGCTATCCCTTCGTCTGCAGGCTCTCCACAGGAAAATAGATGCGTAGCCCGGGCCGTGCTCCTGCCGCAGGAGGTGATACGGCTGGATCATCTGGGTGCAGATCTCATCTTGAGTGTGTGTGACCCCTACAGGGCCTGAACACAGAAAGTCTTGCAGAAATTTGGTTTTCGAGTTTCACAGAATCCAAAAGTTCATCTCTAAGCTGTGCTTGTTCTTAATATTAAAGCCCTAAAGCCAGGTTCAAGTACCTTGTAACGAAGTCCCTGAAATCCTCTGTCCCTTCTACAGTCAGTGCAGAGGACCGTGGCCTGCCTTAGATCTGCGTGCTGTGCAGATGTACTGCAGCGGGACAGCCGGGGTTGCAGCTGGCTTTGTCCACTGGCCAGCACACGTTGGGTTTGCTCTGCGCTTTCATAGAATCATAGAATCACATGGTTGGATGGGACCTATAAGATCATCTAGTCCAACCGTCTTCCCACTACCATTGCTGCCACAGCTACTAAACCATATCTTGTAGCTCCTCATCAAGCCGCCTCTTGAACACTGCCAGGGACGGTGACTCCACCACCTCCCTGGGCAGGCCATTCCAGTGCCTGACCACTCTTTGGGAGAAAAAGTTTTTCCTCAAGTCCAATCTAAACCTCCTCTGGTACAACTTGTGGCCATTTCCTCGGGTCCTGCTTGTTGCCTGGGAGAAGAGGCCAAACCCCTGCTCATCACAACCTGCCTTCAGGAAGCTATAGAGTGCAATGAGATCTCCCCTGAGCCTCCTCTTCTCCAGACTAAACAATCCCAACTCTCTCAGCCGCTCATAAGACTTGTGCTCCAGACCCCTCACCAGCTTTGTTGCCCTTCTCTGGACACGTTCCAGGGCTTCAATGTCTTTCTTGTAGTGAGGGGCCCAAAACTGAACACAATACTCGAGGTGCGGCCTCACTAGCGCCGACACATACCCAGCCAAGTACAGCTGTGAGATGATACCAGTTCTTCTTCCCGCTCCTCAAATGCCTACTGAAGCTCTAAAATGCTGAAGTCCTCCAGTCCCCACCGCTCTCTAGCTGGGGCGAGCTAAGTGCTGATGGCAGAGCCATTTCAGGGCGCAGAGCAAGGTGGGCGCTGCTCTCACAGCGTGTGTCAGGCAATGTGGCTACTGCAAGCCTGAGCTGCTCTGAGGCGAGATGCCCGACGGAGGACCAGCACAACTGTGGACGTGAGTTACCCCCAAATCTAGCCTGAAGGGACATGTCCATCACCCAGGCCATGTGTGCAGGATGAGCGTGCTTGAATTCCCACCAACATCTGTGCTGCCATGCGGGGCTTTTACCCTTCTTTCTCCTCCTCCATTTGTCACCTAAAGCTTCTCTGTCTTTTTCTTTTGAATGCTACCTCTGCAGGGCAAGCTGGGCAGAATTGGACCCCCGGGATGCAAGGGAGACCCCGGTGACAAGGTAGGAACACTTTACTCTTTCCTTAGGCACATCAGATGTGTAGCTGCCGAACGAGTTGCACGTGCAGAAAGATATGGCCAACGAGGGGTTACTGGCCCATTTTCCTATGGGTTGCATGATCTGATCCCAGGCCTGGGATCCCTGGAATAGTGAGCACAGCCTGAATTTTTTGTGCCTCCTTTCCATGGGGAAGTAAGCTGAGATCCCCCAGTGTCCCTCCCCTCCATACAGAGAGAAGCAGCTGCTCCTTTCATCAACACTAGCAAGAAGCAAAAACTGTTTTAGTCTCTAGAGCAACTTTCTAAGACAGTTGACTTATTCTGCAGGGAAAGTGCGTGCTGTTGCCACTGCAAAGTGTGTGGTTCTTTGTCCTTTCCCTCGCTAGGGCCCTGACGGCTACCCAGGAGATGCAGGAGACCAAGGTGAAAGAGGAGATGAAGGCATAAAGGTACAAGTACTCTGAACAGCGAGCAGAGTGTGGGCAGAGGCCACCAGTGGGGACAGCGAAACACCATTGCCTATATTTACACTTAAGTCCTTCGCAACCCATGGAGCCCTTCGGCCATGGGGTCTGGATCCCATCACCAGATACAGGAGCTGAGGGAAGAGCCTCGCCGGCTCTGCTCCTTGGGCAACTCATGGTGCATGTCAGTGGTGTGCAACCATGTGCTGATGTAGAATCATAGAATCACAGAATCACAGAATGGTTTGGGTTGGAAGGGACCTTCAAAGCCCACCCAGTCCAACCCCCCTGCAAGGAGCAGGGACATCTCCAACCAGATCAGGTTGCTCAGAGCCTCATCCAACCTGGCCTGGAATGTTTCCAGGGGTGGGGCATCCACCACCTCTCTGGGCAACCTGTTCCAGTGTTCTAAATGTAGGCAATGACCGTCACTTCCTGTTTGTTTCAGGGAGATCCTGGCCGGCCTGGTCGCAGCGGACCCCCAGGAGCTCCAGGAGAAAAAGGAAACCAGGTAGGTTCATGCAGCATTCAGGGGTCTCCAGTGTCTTACTAGGTTCTGCTCTACGCGGCATGGAGCTGGAGCAGTACCAACTGCTGGTCATAGGCCACTGCAGCACAAAGATGACTGCTTGCCAAGGCATTCTGGTGATTCTCCAAGTCAACCCAGCAGCATGGAGGAAGCACAAGCCCCTGGGTGGCCGAGTGAGCTCTCCTGCCATCTGTGTCCCCAGTGGGCAACAGGGGAAGGGAAGGCGCAACATCCCTGCAGCTGCCCAGAGCAAAGTGAGAATGGGTCTTGAGTGTTTGTCCAGAGCAGAGAACAGCAAGCAAAACAGACTTAGGAGTGTTTACCTTTCTAGCCGATCCGGTGCACTGCATCTTTCCTTCTCTTCCCGTCTTCTCCTGAGTGAAATGGCTCTGTTTGGCCGTGGTTTCCCCTGCCACAGTCTCATGACTTCCTCAGTGTTTGTGGCAGTGCCAGCGTGTGCAGACTGGTTTTATTCACATCATTAAACTTTAAAGATTAATTGCTCAGAGATCTGACGCAGGCTTTACCCACTGTGCTTGACCTTACGGCCAAAGGTGTTGCTGTGCTGATGGCTAGTGACTTCTGACAGAGTGGAGAAGGCTGAAGTAGCCCTCAGGCTTTAGGTAGGGCTGGAAAGATGTTGTAAGGAAGAGTTGAAAAGCCTTTGCAGTGGCTGATGGAGAAAAGGTGACACAGCATCGCACTGCTGCAAGGCTGGAGCCTGGGCACATGGCTTTGGCGTGTAAGCGTGGTGGGAGCGTGGAAGCATGAGTTGTGTGTTCATACACACCTCTGCTCGAGGGTGGAGTGCTTGACACAGGACACGAGGTGTGTGTGTGCACCTTGGCCTCTCTTCTGACAAGTTGTATTTGTTTTTCTTCTCCAAGGGACTTCAAGGTGACCCTGGAGCTCAAGGGCCTGCTGGAAGCAAGGGAAGGAAAGGTGAAACGGGACCTCTTGGACCCAAAGGAGAGCCTGTAAGTGTCTGAATAGCTCCCTGGACAGTGAGCACACTGCGGGAGCCCGATCCAGTTTCATGGATAAGCGCTGAGAAGTTTTTTTTTATTTAGCCTGCCCATCCTGCCTTCTGCATCCCAAAAGATGTGCAGATGCTGGTTTCCTTGTCTTCCCCATCTTCATAGAGCAGTAATTCCATAATCCTAAGCCTGATATTAACCATTTCACCTTTCTGACGAGAAGCATCCCGTATTCCCACATAACCACAAATGCCTCTGTGGATGCCCAGGGACCCTTTGGCTGTGCTCTGGCAAGTTCCTCAAACCTGTGGCTTCTGGTAGGAGCTCACAGAGTGGAGATCTGGTGGCCATTACGATAGAGCTCTCTGACAAGGGCAGCATCAAATTGCAGCCGTGTCCCAACATCGACAGAGCCACACAGACCCAGGCTAACGTGGTGGGGCACTGCAAAATTTGGGGAGTGGGTTGAAGATGATGTTCCCTGGCAGAATACAGCAGCATGGCTCCACCAGCACCAAGAGGCCAGAGCCCAGCTGGCTTGTGTACTTGTGTGAGGACCGGCGGGGGAAGCAATGCCAGATGAGCTGGAAGGAAAGCAGAGTATTTAACCCTGCGGGAATGAACCACGAGTCTTTGTGGTCGCTGCGGTGACCATTCTCATGAAAGAATAGTCTGGCTTCCCGAAAGCCAAAGGCAAGATCCTCCAAGCAGTGCCAGCATAGACATCCCTGCTCCCCTGCTGCCGGGGGCATGCTTACTGAGGGGGCGAGGAGATGTCTCTCGGGCCAGGAAGGAGCAGGCAGGGCAGGCAGGCGTCACTGGTCGGGCAGCATCCATCTTCACACTCCTTTTGTGTGACTGTGTCTACCAAGGGCCGGCGTGGAGATCCAGGGACGAAAGGCAGCAGAGGCACTCCTGGGGCCAAAGGAGAAAGGGTGAGTAAAGCGACTGCCCAGACCATTGCGAATGAGCCCAAGATGCACAGGACTGGCATGGGCGATGTGCTGCGACCCAGCCGTGAAGTGTCCAACGCCAAAGCTGGGAATTGCAGATCCCCATGGGTGCTCTGCTCCCACTGTGCCCGCTGCTGGCCCGGGTACAGCCTCCTCTTCTAGGGCTTGATCCAGAGAGGGGATGAAGGGCAGCAAAGCTGGAGGCTGAGACATGTTCAGAGGGCACACTGTCCTGACACTGTGTTTCAAGCCAAGAAACACCAGATTTGAGAACGGCATCATGCCTCCTCGCTCCTAGGAGCACTGTGGATGCACACAGACAGCATTGGAGACATCCCTGACCAGGAATATCTTTACCCTCCTGACAGGGAGATCCTGGTCCAGAGGGTCCTCGTGGCCTGCCCGGTGAGGTTGGAAGCAAAGGAGCAAGGGTAAGCAGGGGTTGGTGGCAGCCAGGAGGGAGGGAGAGAGAGCACTGCTGCCATCAGGGCAGCTCCCCCAGCTTTCCTCCTCATGCGCACTTGCGTCTACCTGTCCCCTCACATTCTTGGGTCTTGCTTTGCTTTGCAGGGAGACCAAGGACTGCCCGGACCCAGAGGCCCTTCAGGTGCTGTGGGAGAGCCAGGCAGGATAGTAAGTCATCCTGGGCCATCTGTGTGAACCGTGTCCTCCCTCTGCGGTGAGAGCTTGCCCTGCCAACATAAGCTGGCTGCACTGTTCCCTCCAAGGGGAGCCTGCATGACCTTTTCTCGGGGAGGCTAAAAACTACCCCAGAGGCCCCAGCTAGCCCTCACCGGGGCAAGGAGGAATTGCAGGACCCAGGAGTCCCTGCTTCTCCATCACTACTGTTCACAGGTGTTCCCATGGCGGTGTGGAAGGAATCATCAGAGCAAGTCACGGGGCGAGGGAAGATGTGGTTCCCCAGCACCCATTTGTCCTGGGTCTGTGGTTGGTCCATCACCCCACTGTGGCGGTGGTGCTGTGACATCCGTGTGGTTCCACGGGATGCAGAAGCCCAAGTGCTGAATCAGTCACTGTCACAGTAATCTTACTGGGAGGCGAGGTGGTCCTGCAGCATCATCTCAGCAGCTGGTTTCTCCAGCGTGGTCCCCTGTGTGGCCAGGGAGCTACAGGGAACATCCTCACCCACTCCCTCTCCTGCAGGGATCACGTGGGGACCCCGGCGACTTGGGCCCGAGAGGTGACGCCGGACCGCCAGGACCAAAGGTAAAATCCCTGAATGCAACTGTGCATTTGAAAGGGTATTTTTGAGTGTTTGGTTTTTTGTTTTTTTTTAAAAAAAAATGGCCAATTCCACTGCAGAAACTTGTGTGTCTTTCTGGAAACAGAATGGCTTGAACCTGAGTCGACCTATGGGGCAGAGATGTAGGTCTTGCTCTGGCCAAGGCAGCTCTGGTTACATCCCTCACCCTGCTCAGATCCAGGGGTGTCCCTGGCGTGTAACACCCCCAAGACCTTGCAAAGCCTCTCTCTGCACAGCCGTTCCCAGCGTTTCAGGGCCAGCTGCAGAAGTCACGGCTCCTCGTGGCGTCTCGGCCCCAAGAGGGGATGAAATCAGCTCTGACTGTCGCTCGTATCACCAGGTCAAAAGGAATGGGTTTGATTTCTGACAGGTCTTTTTTTTCTACCAAAGGGTGACAGAGGCAGACCGGGCTTTAGCTACCCTGGACCCAGAGGACCGCAGGTACGTACGCCTCGTCCAGTGCTGACATACACGCCACGAGAAGCCTGTTCCAGTGGAGGTTGCTGTTGGAGCTGAGCAGCCTGGGAGAAGAGGGAAAGAGGAAGCGGGGTCACACAAAAGTGAAGCCTGCAAAGGGGGCGAGGGGGTTGAGCACCAGCACTGAACCTGGCTGCGGCTCCATCAGCCTCGCAGCAGAGGTGCCGGAGACCACAGCCTCGGTGGCAGCGACGGGGAGGTGGCTGTGCCCACCACCCCAACCGTCAGCCTGAAGCTGCCCTCGCTGTTCAGCTTTGTGCCCCTCACTGCAGACTTTGGATGCATGCGTGCGCAGTGCCGGGCCGGTATCGGTTGGATGCTGACCTCTCCCTCCTCTCCCTTCGCAGGGTGACAAGGGCGAGAAGGGGCAGCCGGGGCCCAAGGTGAGTGTGTTCATCTCTGTCACCTGTTTCTGGACTGACTGAAATGCCGGGAAGATGTTGCCTGACCCTCCGGGTGTGTGGCCGGGGAGCTCGTCCTGCCGGCAGCTGCCCTGCAGCTGCAGAGCCTGGGCGTATCTCCCAAGCCCATCTCCTTTTGAAACCATCTGAAACATGTTTGGCAAAACATCTTTATTCATAGTCAATGCCTGTGTAAACACCATTTATTTGCTCTGCTCTGAGATGCTGGTTTAGAGGGTGGGCCAGGCAGGCACATGTTCTTGACAGGCTCGCAGCGGTAGTGCCTCTGCCAGAGCACATCCAGATGTGCTCCATGATCTGCTTCTCCTTCCTTCGAGCAGGGAGTAAGAGGTGAGCTTGGACCAAAAGGAGTGCAAGGGACCAAAGGAGAGAAGGGAGAACCGGTAAGCAGACTTCACTACTGCCCACGGGGTCAGCGTCCCCTTCCCACATCTCTGCCGGGTGTGGTGGGGACGCACTGCCCACTCTCCTGCCTGCCCCGTGTCCCCGGGCTCAGCTGTGACAGGCTGGTGACCACGCTTAGCAGGGCTGTACCTGACAAGGGCGTCAGGAGGAGCCCCGAACAGCAGCGGCTGGATCGCCAGCCTTGCTGAGGACATAGTTGACCCTTCCTTGTTTCTTCCCCAGGGTGATCCTGGCCCAGGAGGGGAGCCCGGACCCCGTGGTCCGACTGGGGAAGCGGGCCCTGAGGTACAGTAGCATGCCATCATGTCTGAGCAGATGCTTCGGCTCCCTCCTCTCCTCCCCACTTCTCCTTGATACTCTAAAGCCCAGCGGGACCCAGGCAGGTCTCCCCACAGCAGGACTTGCTGGAGGGGACACCAGCAGTCAGACATGTCTGCTGGCTCCCTGCGAGGCTTTCCTGCCCTTCCCGTGGCAGATCTCTGCAAAAAGCCACATTTTTTTTGTTGGCCCTGGAGCCTAGTTCCCAAAAAGGGAACTCATGGGAAAGCTATGACTGAAATCCCTGTGCTGTCCTTACAGGGGACCCCCGGCCCACCAGGAGATCCTGGCCTGACGGTAAGTAGCGCTGCTCTGCAGCCCCCCAGAGCTCTTCCTCCTGGGGCAAACGTGGCTTTTCCGTGCACAGCCTGGGAACGACACAGGGCGTCAGGTCCTGACGCTGCCCAGCAGAGGTGGCCCATGGCTTCCCATGGGAGCCGAGGAAAGAGGGAAGGGCTTCTGCGGGATGGGAAGGAAAAGGGAAGCCTTTTTCGTAGAGGGGGCGGCTGCTGCGTAAGGGGAGGGAGGCCCTCACCGCACACCCCTTCGTTGGCAGGACTGCGACGTGATGACTTACGTGCGAGAGACATGTGGATGCTGTGGTGAGTGCACCATCACCTCTCCCCAGGGCAGGGGGATGACCACTCGAGGGATGAGGAAAGGGGGTCACCAGAGGCTGCCTCCTTCTTCAGGAGATCCCCAGCCCACCACCGAGTTGAGGTGACACTGCAAGGGGCAGCCTGGCTTACCTCCCAAAACTTAGCTCTGCCATCACAGGAGCAGGGAGCTGTAATATAGAGTTGCATGGTCCAGACGATAGGATAGAGTGTGTCACACAGCAAGGCTAAAACGATTTAATATAAGCCCACAGCAAGACGCGTGTGAAGTCTTCCTTATGCTGCCGGCTGTGGGGAGCACCACAAGCCCTGTGGATGCTTGGTGTGGTGCTAAGTGGTTCCATCTTCCCACAGATGGTCTCTTCCACCCTGGTGGCTCTTGTTCCCACCATCACTGACCTGTGTGTTTTCCTCCTTCTGTCACTCACCCCAGACTGTGAGAAGCGCTGCGGTGCCCTGGACATCATGTTCGTCATAGACAGCTCAGAGAGTATTGGCTACACCAACTTCACCCTGGAGAAAAATTTTGTTGTCAACGTGGTCAGCCGGCTGGGCTCTATTGCCAAGGATCCCAAGTCGCAGACAGGTCTGGACTGTGTGGGGACAGAGGTGGGCAGAGGGAAAATAAAAGGGTCTTGGATCCTTCCAGCTTCCACATTTGTCTGTAGCTGCCCTGGGCTGCAGTGCATCTGTCCCGCATTTTTGCAGCAGTTTCTGCTCTTCTCTCTTCCCTTCCCGGCTTTGTAGGCCAATCAGGCAGCTCTTTGCTGATAGGAAATTTTGCTGATTTTCTCTGTTTTTCACTGAGGATGCAAAGCCAAGTAACGTGACGCTTCATTGGCAGGTGCCCGTGTTGGTGTGGTGCAGTACAGTCATGAGGGGACCTTTGAAGCCATCAAGCTCGATGATGAGCGTATTGATTCACTGTCGAGCTTCAAGGAAGCAGTGAAGCGCCTGGAGTGGATCGCTGGAGGCACCTGGACACCGTCTGCCCTTCAGTTTGCCTACAACAAGCTCATCAAGGAAAGCAGGCGTGAGAAAGCCCAAGTGTTTGCTGTGGTGATCACGGATGGGCGCTACGACCCCCGGGATGATGACAAGAACCTAGGGGCTCTTTGCGGTAGAGATGTGGTCGTCAACACCATTGGCATTGGAGACATGTTTGATCAGCCAGAACAGAGTGAGACCTTGGTCTCCATCGCCTGCAATGAACCCCAGCGAGTCCAGAAGATGAGGCTCTTCTCAGACCTGGTGGCAGAAGAGTTCATTGACAAGATGGAGGACGTGCTCTGCCCAGGTCTGTACCTGTCCTGCTTGCACGGTTTTTATTGGAACTGGAGTTTTCACTCCTCGGGGTTTGCAGGTGGGGAGCGTATACGGCCGTTGCAACAATTGTAGAGACACCATGTCCCAGCAGGTTGGCCAGTAGCTCATAGGTTGGGTCATTCATGGTGGGATACGACCTTTATATATCCCTGGATAAAGAGTCCTTCCTCAGACATGGGCCAGCCTTTTGGGGCAGTCCTTTGGAGTCCTTTCCCCTTGAAGTGAAGGAGGATGGCAGCACATCACTCAGTTTTCCTTGTTTCTTTTCCTTCCAGATCCACAGATCGTCTGCCCTGAGCTGCCCTGCCAGACAGGTAAACGTTACAAGTAGCTTGGTGCCATCTACACAACGGGGTAGGTCCGGGGGAGAGTGCGCAAGGCTCAGGGCTGAGGGGGGTGCACAACCCTGTTCATTCCCTTTGGATGGCAGAGGTTTGGGAAATAGTGTTATTTTACATGAGGAGAGGCTCCAGGTTTTCATCTCCTGCTCTTCTCCTGTCTCTCTGAGTTCTCTGCACAGGTAGGTACGAGTGCGCCGTGTCAGTGCACCGGCGTGGCTCAGCCCTGATATTCCTCCAGGTCCTAATCCCTAGGCGCCACCAGATTTTGACCTCCAAACTTGGCAATTAAACGTCTCACTTATTCTGTATCTCTGTTACACATCAAGCCAAAACCCCCTTGCTGAACCCTCCCATCCATGCGACCTTCGAAACGCAGAGCTCAACCTGCAGCACTGGGCAGGATGCTCCTTGGGAGTGACGAGGGCAGAGCAGGGGGTAGGGACCGTTTGGAAAATGACACCGTAGTGGACCCAAAGCTTTGGCTTCTCTAACGCTGGCTGTATTTAATTAACAATTAACTTCAGGTGTTGGATTAAAGGAAGAAGGCTGTAAGGATCCTCTGGGATCAGAGAGAGGGCTGCTGCTCGCTGCAGGTGCCTTTACCTCACCATGTTTTGCTTGTTAAGGGGCAGATCTGCAACCTGAGTTCCTAGAGATCCTGGCTGGCTGAGTCTCTGTGCCTGTTTAAATACAACAGATGCACTATTTGCTGGTGTACACAAAGCTTCTACGAGACAAAGTTTTGCCAGCCCTTGCATTTTTTGTCTCTGCTGTTGCCGTGAATATGTTTTTGTGAAAGTCCCCAGCCTCAACTCAGTATGATACAAAATCTCAACTTGCGTTTTCAAAGAAGTCCCTTCATTTTCATACAAAGCAAAGGAAAATGTCCAACTGTGATGCTGAGCTCCTCTGCAATGTCCTCTAAGGAGCTTTGTCCTGCAGATCCGTGCACGAGGAGGTGACTTCCCCATACCATACTGGTGACCACTAAGGTGCCTTCAAAGGTTTTGATCTTTGCAGTCTCCCTGTTTCTGAGGAACACTGCAGGAGAGAGATTGACCTAAGCAGTGGTGCATTCATGTTCTCCCAGGCTTGGGCCATCAAAGCGCTCCAAAGCAAGGCGAGGTTGGTGGTCCTTTCCCTGTAGTGCACTTGAGTGTTTCCGTTCCTGATGCAAGGTGAGAAGACTTCGGTGGTACCTGACAGTCCTGGGGACCAGAACAGAAATGGCTTGAGGAGGCACCTGAGGATGTTTGCTCTTGGGTGAATCCCTCAAGCAATGCCGTAGATGGGCCAGGTCAAGTGTAGGCTCTACACTTGCTCCCCAGAGGACATGGAAGGTGGAGGGACATGGCCAGGTAGGTGTGTACCTCCTGTGAAAGTGCCTGTACGCCCATCTTCAGCGTGGGCAAAAGTTGTCCTGGAGTGCAAGGATCTGTGCTAGGCCTGGTAGGTCGAGTTTTAAGTGGTATCCACGGATTCAGGGGCCTTTGGGCAAAGCGCCTTCCACGTGTTGCACTAGACAGTTCGTGGTGCGTTGCCATTATCATCTAGAAGGGTTTGCAGTGATCGCATTTGCATAGTGGTAAGAGAATATGTTGGATGGGACGTGACATAAGGCATGTGACGGAGCCTTGGGGGGGCTTCTCTGCTCAGTGCTCAGCTTCCTTTGGTTCTCCAAGAACATCTCGAGAGTTGGTGCCAATTCAGATGCAAACCCTTTGGATGGAGACAGCGCCCTTTGCAGGGTGTGTGAGTGAGCTTCGTGCACATCCAATGCGTGTGCCCAGTCGTAGGCAGGCCAGACAGGCAGCTACACCCAGCCCTTTTCTTTACCCCATGGGTGTCGGAGTTGCACTCCTGGCACTCTAAGGAGCAAATCAATTGCTCGTGCCAGGTATTGGGTGTTGTCAACGTGACAGCCTGGATATCATCAGCAGAGCAGGGAGAGGGACGGGTACGGCGTACACCCCAGCTCCCTCCCTCCTTGCAGAGCCAGGCACGTTGCCACTTCGGGTTAACATCTGCAGCTGAAGGCATGCTGCCTCAGAGCTTTGCTTAAGGAAATCCTGGTTGTCCTATTTTCTGGGCAGACCCTTGTCTCCCTGTTGCTGCCCATCCATCACTGCAGTGCTGGCAGGATGCTGGAGTGTTAAATGGGTTAAATGCTGAACAAATCTGAACTGACCATTTGCTTCGATAGAAACCGCATGACGCTCTGTGTGGCTCTTTCTAACCCACGCAAAAGGCTTTGCTTTGAGCTTTGGGATGTTATTTGAATCTAAGTCCAGCACAGCCAGATGGAGACAGAGGCTCTCAGGGTCCAGACTTGCCCGGACACGGCACAGGAGCATTGCACGCTGCAGGGCAGTCGCCCTAGCCAATGCGCAGCAGGCTGGGTGCCAGGCAGGGAGTTCACATAATGATGTGAACTCCTTAGATGTCTTTCTGGCTGTACAGCATCTTGTGTGTAGTTTGCATGTAGCAGAGTTCAGAGCTACATGATGGCTGAATCCCGTGCGCAGAAAGAAGTGGGACCCCGAGGCCCTCTCCATCGTGCCTGTGCTGGATGAGTAGGAAGGAACTGGGCAGTTAAGGTTTCATGTCATTTTCTAGGGTCTCTCAGTTGACATGTGATTGACTTCAGTGCAAATCCCACAGTTCCTCAGACATAAACATGGTAGAAAGATTTAAAATCTGGCTTTAGTCTACTTCTCTGTCCCTCATTAGCTCTGTTCTTCTCTGGTGCGGTGCACGTAGGGAAGCCAGTTAGCTTTCAGAGACACAGCCATTGCTAGAAAGCCCTGAAAATATTCTTTTGACGCTCACTTGCAGATGACAGGAACCCTGGGAACGTAAACCCACTTATTTTCCGCCCCATGGAAGAGGGAGTCAACATAAATTTCCCCAGCACCATACATTCGATCGCCCAGTTCCTAAACTCCACGCGGGAAACCCAAGACCCCAGCATGTACACCCAGCTGGTGGCCACTTTGGCCTTTACCGCCGAAAAAGCCAAGTTTGCCACTGGAAATGAGCGGCAAGAGTGGATGGACTTGTTCATTGACACCTTCAAAATGGTGCACAGCGAGATTGTGGGGGACCCAGAAACGGTGCTAGGGCTTTGCTGACACCTCCGTTAGAGACCGCATGAAGTGGGTGGAGGTGGAGGTTGAGTGGAGGTGGTAATCGTCTTGCCTCGAGTGCCTGTTTGGCAGAGGGGACAGGTATATTGGTCGATGCTTTTAGTTTAGGAGAAACACAGGCAGTGAAACAACTTGTTTGTGCTCAGCTGAGGATGTGACAAAAGGGGCAGTTCTCTCCAGCTTGGCTGGCTGATGAGCATGGCGGCTTTCTCCAGCAATGTCTAGAGATGCTCTAGCTTTGTGTGCTGCTTTTCTGCAGAGGAGCTGCATTGCCTCGGTCCCTGAACCAGCCATGCTGCTCCCCTCCAGCCCCACCACACTCCCACCCTGCTCTGGCAGACTAGCCTGTCCCAGCCCTCAGCCACGCGCAAACACCAAGGAGGCTGCCGGCATGCACGTGGCTGAGGGCCAGAGCGAGCCCCTCGTTTGCAGAGCGCCTAACAGCGCGCTTTTCCCATGGCTTCCTACGTATGTCTTTGCTGACCGCTTCTGAAGCATCTTCTGTGTCCTCTTCCTGGGTTACTGTGAGGGCTCTCCTTGGGTCCTGCAAACCATTTGTGCGGCAAGACGGGCAAAGCAAGGGGCATCTCCTCTCGCCACAGTGTTTCTGTACAACCAGTCAATGGGCAGTTGGGAATACTGAAGGGAAGGAGCAAGTAGTATGGGAGAGGGCCATCCCTGACCCTGCGTTGAGAGCACCAAAAGCTGAGGATTGCTTCTCTCAGAAGCTGTATGAGCTCCCTCTGCCTTTTTCTCTGCTTGTGCGTTTGTGTTTTTTCTGTCTTAATTAGCAACGGGTACCTGTTCATATCCAAGAGGCAGAGATTATGTAGAACCAGGCAGTCCAAAGCAAAAATCCGTGATTGCACAGTCAAACCTCTGTGATACGTTACGTGAGCTATGTAAAAGCAAGTATTTAAACTTGATGTAGTACAAGCCGTGCAATCCATACCCAGTGCTAGTCCAGACCCACCACCCGCGCTGTGGGTACATGTGTTTAGATGAGGAGTGATATTTCCATGAGCTCAGCTGCCCTTGATTTTCACAAAAAGTCAGACAGGTGACTGCCATTCCTGCCTCCAGAATAACCACTGCCCTCTCAAGCTCTGAGAAGAGAAAACAGCATTTTGTGCGCAGACGCGAGAGTAGAAGCCCTTACTGCCAGCAAGTGAGTTTTGCAGTCTGTCTAACTGCCGTGGTATTATTGCAATAAAGTATACTGAGCAAATGTCATATTTAATGGGCAGGAGGGAGATGTATGGTCTTCAGAAACGCGGCTGGGCTGTGATTTTTCCAGGTGTACAAAGTGGAGCCAGTTGCCGTACTGTAGCCGAGCTCAGGCGCGGGAATTGGAACAGGGAACTTGCAGACTTTGAACTTCTTGCAGAGCTTGCCAACCCAGGCTAGAAGCCATCCGGCTACAGGCACGCAGGGGAGGTGTTTTGTTGCCCAGCACATGGGTAAGCCGGGTGGGTTGCACAAAACCAGTCTTTCTCCCAAGGTTTCAGCAGTTTTTGCTCCCAGTCTGCAAGGACAAGGAGCTCAGAGAACTCTCCTGTTGGCGTATAAAGGAGGGAAAAGAGTTCAGAGAGCTTTACGTGGTGTGTCTTGAGTTTTAGGTGAAGGCAAAAGGATGAGGATCTGCCTGTGTCTGAGTCCACATGCCAATTTTTGGTCGTAATCCACTTATTCCATGTAGCCTGTACAAGCCAAGCTCCCTACTCTGTTTTGATTTTTATCCCAAAATTAGTGTGTCACTTAGTCTGCAGCGATGCCAGTTAAGAGGGCATTGCCGTAGATAGGTTTCGTCACAGCAGCAGTTCCTTCGGTGAAGCTCTTGAGCAAAGGAAGGACACAGAGAAGGGGTTGCGGAAAGGTCAGTCCACACATTCCCAAAGACATGGGAAGGGCTGTGAAAGTGGGAAGCCCCAGAAAGGGTGAGGAGGTCAGTCTCCATCTCAGTGTCCCTTTCATTTCCACTCTCACCACTGTAAAACAATAGAGGAAATACAGGTTACCCAGGTTTTAGGAGAAGCAGGAACATGATGTGAATGGTTGGGGTTACTCTGCACATGCACGTAACCAGGTGGATGGCTAACGGCAGGAAAATCAATGGCATTTCTGCTTTTTGTGCTGCCGCTGTCAGACGTCCCCAGCCGTGTCCTAGCACATGGTATGGTATGCCGTACGGTGAGCTGCAGACGTTTGTGCCTTGCCTCAAAGCTGCGTGAGAAGGACCAAAGATGCGCCAATTAAAAGCACGACGTGAAGATCTTAGTTGGCCTAATTCATGGTGGTGCCTCCGAGAGTTTATCTCCCAGTTCAGGATGAGATTCTTGTTCCTTGCTGCAGGAAAGGGCGCTTGGGTCCTCAGCCTCCCACCGAAGCGTGACGCGGAGCAGGGCAAACCCAAGGTTTTGCTGCGCTGCCTCGCACCTATGTTATGTTCCCATGGGCTATCTTATCGCACAGCTGGAAGGCAGCCCTCTCCAGCCATGAGGGCTGAGCAGCAACTGATGTGTCTCCGGGGAGTGATGCTGCTCTCAGCCATGGTCTGCTTTACTAGGAACTCGTAAGGCTTGCTTCAGGTCATGTGGGAGGCGGGTGGATCTCTTGTCCCACAAGACGCTTGTCGTCACAAGAAATATGACTATGTGTAGGCAAGCATCAGCGGAGACAGACTGGTAACATTTCTCCAACACAATACGAAGCCCTCACTCCCAACCGCTTGCTTCCACCTGCTTTTGCAGACCCTTACATAGATTTTGGACTTTGTGGTTGCGAGGGGCATGCCTGCCTCCCCTTCCCCCTCCACAACTGCGCAGAGCAGGCGAGGACCAGAAGTGCAGGCGCTGCCAAGGCAGAGCATCCTTGTGGCAGCAGCACTTGCGTACCGGGAACTGCAGCATCCTTATACCTTTAGGTAACATTTCACAAGGAAGGCTGGGCAGAGGTGAGTACATACCTTTGTTGCTTTAAAGGAGTGGAGTGTTGCAGCTGAATTTGGAAATTTGATATTCAAAAAGCTCACGGGGAAAAAAGCATCGCTGGGAGGTTGGTTTCTAATGCAGCCAGAACCGGTATTGCAGAAGCCTGTTGATCGCAGTAAGGCAATGTACGCTCAGCACCACTGGAGGAATGCCAATGCCAGTCTACATGGTCAGGGAACGTGATACAGAAGCAGCCACGGCCTTGTGCAATGTCCAATGACTTAGCTTAAACCACAAGTACCAGCAGAAGTTCCCACATCAGGTTGGACTGTTTTATCGTGGATGGAAGCGGGGCCAAATAGTCTGTGAGCTCAACGATACGCACCGTCGGAGCTCCTGCTGTGCTGTCTGGTGCTGTTTGATTCAGGTTGGACACTGTCTCTGTAGTCTCAAGAGTGCATGTATCTACTTTGCTTAAAATACAGCTTCACTGTTTGCCAAAAGTTGACTACACGCATAGTACTCACGTACTAAACAGCCACCCATGTGTTGCTCAGCTCGTACAAGGAATTACAGTGATTCAGCATCCTGCCATGCTGAATCCGGGTTTACCAGCCTTCAGCACTGAGGAAGCACTTTGTCCATTTGGATTGGCTTATAATATGGAAATTCAACCTAACGTGATACTCCTATCCCAAAAGTTACCCCTTGTTGCCGGAAATGGATGCTGAAGCTGGGGCCGCTCCAGAATCTCCTGTTCCTTGCCAATCATGACTTCACCCATTCAAGATGCAGGCTTAGAGCCACAGAACTGCTTGACGGTCATTGCCCTGCTGCCAGCTCGGGAGGTGGCCATCCACAGCAGGTACATCACAAATCAATACTGCTGTAGCAATCTTATGCCTGACTAGTGCTTTCAGCAGAGAAGGAAACTTGAAAGAAGAAGAAGAAAATTCCACAGTGCAGTAATGGAAGTGCGCACAGAGGAACACCAAACGCAATACATGTAACTATTGCAAGGCGGTGAAATAATGGTCCCTAACATCTGACTCCAAAGATCGCTATTTTCTTCTGCCTGTTTTTTTGGAGTTCATTCACTGCGTGTATTCATGTGCCCACATGCTTACTTTGTGGGCAGGTGCTGTTCTGAGTGACTGAAGAACAATGTCTTGCTGTGTTCCACTCCAACATTGGTCTGCTATACGTTACAAAAGCTGCTTTACTATAAACAGGTGCGACGACAAGGATAGTCTTGTTTTCCAACCGTGTGACCCAACCTTTATAAGCTCTTCAGGAATTAGTGCTTGCCGATTAAACTAATCTGGGTGAAAGGTATGAAAACAGCTTTTGTCCTACAAATCTGTGTGTGAAGAGTAACTCTGAAAGTAAATCGGTCTCTTGAAGTAACCGAGAGGTGTGCAGACAGTGCCTGCCATTAATCTCGGGATATTGCTCTTGCAGATAAGAGCTGGGCACTGCTGTAAGAAGGTGAATGTCATTCTGGGACTGAAATGCACAAACCTGTCTAATCTTGTGGATGCATGTGGAGGTCTGTCATGGGCCCCAGAATTAACATTCGTTAAGACCTAGTGCCCGGGAGCTGAGGGCATCAGCAGCAAAGCTCCTACATCACCAGCTGCAAAGACAGGCTTTGGCAGCAGAGTGGGGCTGGTCCTTCTTTGGACAGAGATGCGTGGAGGCCACTCCAGCCCAAACTGCTCAAGGCAAGCCCCAGCCTTATCGTGTATGCTCCCAACTCTTGTCTTCTTCTTTCTTCTGCAGAGCTTGCAGTGGCCCAGTGCACGCAGCGCCCCGTTGATGTTGTCTTCTTGCTTGATGGTTCTGAAAGGATCGGGGAGCAGAATTTCCACAGGGCTCACAATTTTGTGGAGGAGGTGGCCCGACAGCTGACACTGGCTAGGAGCAACAGCGATAACATGAATGCCCGGATTGCACTGCTGCAGTACGGCAGTGAGAGGGACCAGGATGTGGTCTTCCCACTGACCTACAACCTGACAGAAATCTCCAGTGCCCTGGCACAGATCAAGTACCTGGACTCATCCTCCAACATTGGGTCAGCCATCATACATGCCATCAACAACATCGTGCTCAGCCCAGGAGACGGGCAGCGACTCGCCCGACGCAATGCGGAGCTCTCCTTCGTCTTCATCACTGACGGCATCACAGGAAGCAAGAACCTCGAGGAGGCCATCAACTCCATGAAGAAGCAAGACGTCATGCCCACGGTAGTGGCTCTTGGGAGCGATGTAGACATGGACGTCCTGCTGAAGCTTGGCCTCGGGGACCGGGCAGCCATCTTCCGGGAGAAGGACTATGACAGCCTCTCCCAGCCCAGCTTCTTCGACAGGTTCATTAGGTGGATATGTTAAGTGAAGGGAGTGCACATGTCCTCCTCTCACCAGTATACACATCCCTGGTATTACCTGTTTAATTTTCTTCCCTCTGTGTGGTTGCTAGCAACTCTGAGCTGGCCCAGAACCGCTGCCCTCTGGGCCCTCCGGGCCCTCCTTTCTAGACAAAATCCAGAGCTCTTTTTTTTATTTTCATGATAAAAAGTCATGTATCTTACATTTATGGTGCTAATTAAAGCCAAGATCAAAGCAGGATACAGAGCCATACAATGTACTTCCGTAAAGCTTTACGCACACCAAGCCTTGCCTCGCATACCTACTGTAATCCTAAGAGGGCTTGTCAGAGAAGTGAGAAACTCTTCCAGTGTAGCAGGACGAATGATCATCTCTAGTTTTCAAAAACTCTCAGTATCCCACAGCGTCCTGTGAGGAGCTTTACGGTTGTGACATCCCCCCGTTCTTTAGCAAATCCCTTTTCCAGATTATCTCGTCTTTTTCGTTCTCTCGCTACTTCTGCCCTGAGAGGACCGAATGAGTTTATGACACATCACATGCTGCCCGAAATGGTCAGTGACTTGCTTTCCTTTTGCATGGCCCTTGGAGGCTTGCTCCTCTTTCTGGGGAGCAATGGGATGATTGGATGTTTTGCTGCCTTCTACCATTGTCTGCAGATGCTTCTTTTGGGGCTCTATCTATCCCAAATTTCACAGATCATCTTTAAGATCCTTATTTGCCTGTGGGTCGTATCCCCCTTGCTTCCTTCTGCCATCCTGACATTCACAGAACGTGTTCATTTATTACTGCACCCAAAATCCTGGCTGAGAGGGGCAGCATGCCTCCCAGCATCTCACAAAATACTGGGCAGCCAATGGAGCTGCCTCCCCATCACCCTGATGTGCTCAAAGTAACCACGGTGCCTTCTTCCCACCGGTATCTGCTGAGCAGTGCCCAGATTTGAACTTGAATTGTGCTGCCTGCAAAAATAAACAAATAAACTCTTTTCACCCTAACCTGAAAAAGCCTCTTTATTCTGTAGGTTGTCTCTTTTTTAAAAAATTAGTTTTAACGAGCAGCTGATTCTCCTGGTGCTAAGCGGGTACGTCCAGTTAAGTTTGTATTCTGCCTCTCCTGGCAAATGCAGGAGCACAAGGCCATGGGTCCCTGCAGCACAGGTGCTGAGGATCTGAAGGACCACAGGATGCATCTCTCCCTGCTGTCTCCAGCAGTTCTCTTGCAGACCTGTTCCTTTGCCCCCCTAGCCCTGAACCCCAAGAGTGCCCATCCAGACCATCATCTCTCGGCACGACAAAGACCATGGCTTCATGCCTCGCCTGCTTCTTGTTCCTCATGGGTGAGGAGAGCAGGGGTCCTCAGGTGCCCCTCTTTGCGAGGGGCCATGCGTATCCCCACCGTGAAGGTGGCACTGCACCCGAGTCAGGCTTTCTTCAGCCCCTCTTGCATCCAACACTTGTGTGTCTCCAGCCGGGACAAGGAGGCAGGGGAATCCTCTGAAAATGGGGGCATTTCTGTAAGGTGGTGGAGGTGGGGTGGGGAGGAGAGGCTGGGGCAGGGCACTCGAGGAGCCGCAGGACAAGACAGGACTGCATCCAGAGAGGGCGAAATGCCACAGCCAGCAGCGCAGCAAGGATGAACGAGGCTGCGCTGGCAGTAAATCTGGACGAGGCAGGCTGTGCTGCCTCTTTGGGAGAGTCATGGCATGGAGGACAGCAACCCATACAGCTCAGCAAGGGGAAAGTTACGGCGTTCCCCGGCCAGCCCTTCTGCTACAGCGAAACGTAGGAACCTCTATGGGCGGTGGGATCCACGTGAGCGGCCGGCATCACAGCACGGGAAAAACCACACAGACACCAGCAGAGCACAAACGAGCACGTGATGGTCCCGGTGCTGCTACCTGCAGCCTCGGGGGTGATTTTTAGCAGGCTCTCCCCGAAGACAAAGGATGGAGGTGCTGCCTATCATCTCACAGAGATTCCAAGATGAAGGAATTTACAAGTTAAAAGCAAGAAAATCACTCAGCAGGCAAAGCGCTGCTCCCGGAGAAAGAGGAAAGGAGCGGTGCAACAAGCGGGTGGTTCCCGTGGGGCATTCGTCTTCGTGTTTTGTCGCTTCATGGCCGTGTGGGTGGGAGGTGTCCTCTTCAGTCAGAGTCGGAACTGCTGCTTGAGCTGCTGGAGTGCTGGAGGAGATAAAACAACTTTAGGATAGCAGGGAAGCAACCCTCTTTCGCATCGCTTCTGAAGGGCCAGCTGGGTCCGCGTTGAGCCTGCGGCAGCGGCGGCTGCAGCCCCACGTCTCCCCAAAAAAACCCCCGTGTTTTAGTTTGAAGCCATTATTTTTCTCCTTGGAGAATATAATTATGGACATCTCATGAGAGGGCTGTTTTTTCATTATTATTTTACAAGTACGTTCAGGCCAATAAAGCAAACTACAGAAATGTTCTGTGCTCTGCCAGCACGGGTAAACGTCAAGGAAGATCAGGTTCCAAGCCAATAAACAGAGGAGGAGCTGATGGTTTGCTTTGTCTGGGAAATGCTCCCACCTCCGACGGTGGAACTGGGGTCTTGTTTAGCAGCCCCTCACCCAGACCTGCTCCGGATGGTGTCCATCCCTGGAAGGGCTTTTTCTGCAGCATCTCCTCCCAGTGCAGGGAATGGCTTTTCCTTTTTTTGTGGTTTTTTTTTGTTGGGTTTTTTTTTTTTTTTAAGAGGGAACTGAATTGCTCCTCTGCAGTGGGACACTGAGCGAATGTCCCTTACAGAGACATGACTTGCTCTCTGGTGAGCAGGACAAAGTCCTGGGATTTAACACACCGCGTGGTGCACCCTGAGCCCTGTCGGTCTCCAATGACTTCAAGGAATCTCATGGATCCAGTTTCAAAAGGTTCACTTGAAATGACTCATCCTTGCCTATTTGTTAAACAGGTGGGAGCCTCAAGGTCTTAAAAAAAGCTGCTGAGATGTTGGCCGCCCGCTCTAGCCACTGCGGAGTGGAAGGGGAGAGCCCTAGCTGCCCCAGCTGGATGCTGTGGCACGTGTTGGGGGGCCTGCAGGACCACAGCAGAGATTTGGAAGGGTCTGCTGCCCCTTTACCCTTACCTTGCCTCCGTGGTGCTTGGAGTGCTTCTTCTTGTGCTTCTTATGGTGCTTCTTATGGCAGTCAGGGGGGCACGGTGGGCACCCCGGCATCCCCGGAGGTCCTGGATGGGGATGCCCATGGGCATGGTGCCCCGGCGGGGGATGCCCATGGGGGTGGTGCCCCGGCGGGCAGGGGCCAGGCGGAGCAGGGCCGCAGGGGTAGCCCCCCGAGGATGCTGGGGGACAGGCTCCAGGCTGTGCTGGCGGGTAGCCGGGGCAGGGACCTGCTGGAGCGCTAGGATTAGGGTATCCTGGAGGGGCAGGCGGGCAAATTTGGACTTGTGGTGGTGGCACCCCTCCGGGCGCACCTAGGAAGAAGAGCGGGGCTGTTAGCAAGCAGAGTTGGGCTCTCCCTGGACAGGCAGTGCGGGGAGCCGGCGTACCTGAGAACCCAAAGGACCCCTCCCAGTCTACCCCTTCCTCAAAAATGATGCCCCCCCTTCCCTTTGGTGTGCAGGTAATCCCCCCAGGTGCCCATGGCGATTGCACTAAACCCCTCTCCGAACCCCGATGGTACCCACAGCCCTGGCCAGCCCCGTGCAGCCTCACCTGGGTTGGGGTTCCACATCCTCTGTGGCCCTTGAGCTGCAAGGGAAGGACAGGAACCATCAGTGCTCCATCGTGGCACCTCCTGTCACAGGGGTGTCATTGGCCCGCCAGCAGTCGGAACCCAGCTCCTTGGCCCTGGGCACAGAGACTGCACTTGCTTCCCCAGGAGTGCCATCCCCCCGCAGACCCCGACAGCCACCCTGTCCCTTCAGGTGACAGCACCAACCCCGAGAGCAACTATCCCCACCTCTGTGCACTCCCAAAGCCTGAGCAGACGGTTTCCATCATTAATGGAAATAATAAACCAACTCTGGCCAAGCCTGGGTGCCCAGCCTGTGTCCTCGTGGACCAGGAGGGGCTGGGGACACCATGTCTCGGTGTGGCACCAGCCACCACCATGGCCCACGGGCGCCTGCACTCCCACCACCCCCATGCTCCCTGCTACCCCGTGAAGCCGCTTTTTCTCACCAGACCTGCAGGAAAGCTCCCAGCAGAGGCAATGCTGGCAGCTCCCTCTGAAAGCACCGCCGCCAAGCAGCACCCCTGACCGTCGTCCTCGGCACGGCTCTCCCGGGGTGGCAGGCACCCGCTAAATACGGGGGCCTGGCCTGGGCGAGGAGGGGTGCGGCGGGCAGGGGTGACACCGTCAAGCAGTGGAACCGGCCACACCACTCCCTGCACCACGACTGTCACCATGGGCACACGGCAAACGTCAACACAGCGCTCCTGGCACAAAGGTCCCATAGTGCTGATAAAAACCGGGGACAGAGGGTGGTGGTTTCACCTCCTGGCGTCAAGTGATGGGGTGAGTCAGGCGTCCCCGCTGTGAACCCTGGCTCGCTGCCCGCGGCGTGGAGAGGGTTGGTGGAGGGAGTCACCTGCTGTAAAACAGCGGGGCTCGGGGTCCACCTAACAACCTGTGTCACTGCTCAGGGTGCTGTCATGGGGTGCGGGTGGAGGAGGTGACGTCTGCTGTCCCAGAGCCAGTCAACAGAGACAGGAGGCAGGGCTGGATGCCCCAATGCTCAGCTCTTCTTCTCGAGGGGGTTCTATGAGGAGGGGGCATAGCTCCTCCTATCCCATTCCCATCTTCCCACAAACACTCCAGGTGCTGCCCCTTGTCTGGCGGTTCTCCCCTGCCAGGTCAGTGAGCAATGCCATGGGCTGGTCTTGTCAAGCACCATCAAAAAGACATCTGGCAGAAAGCTCTTGCCTCAGCCCTGTGGGCAGGGGGAGTGTCTCAGCGTGTTTTCTGGGCACAGAAGCACACAGAGGTGTGCGGGGTCAGGAGGTGCCCACACACAGTGATCTCCTGCTGGGGACCACCATGAGGTCCCAGCCATCCCCTCCGACGGGAGTCCTGTGGCCCCAGGCACTGCCAGACCAGATGGCTCCTTCTGCCCTGGGGATGAAGGGATGGAGACTGGGGATCTGAGCCCCAGACAGCAAAAATCACCCCTGGCCAGGGAAAGGCCAGCAAGAGACATGACACCGGGGCCTGCCCCAGTGGAGTAGCTCTCCTGAGATGGATGCCAAAGGAGCCCAGGCAGGGATGAGCGCATTTCCCGGCTGTATTTGTCACTGCAGAGCCCCTGGCCCCAAGCCCCTCTCAGGCCACCCGCTTCTCCAGCAACGCCAGCACGAGTGTCGAGCCTTGCTTCGCCTCCTCCAGCAGCCCGGAGACCTTCTGTGACATCTGCATGGGGAAGGAGAAGGTCCATTGTTTGCCACTCAACAGGACAGAAGAGCCATCCACTGTCCACCCCATGCATCCCGCTGGTGGCAAAGGGAGGGGGTGCCTGGCACGGGGGAGGGTCCTTTGGGCTTCATCTCCATCTCTGTCCCACCTCATCACCAGGCCCAGGGCACACACGTGGCCCCTGCTTACCGCAAGCTTGAACTTCTCATCCGTTATGTCTTTGAGGTTGATCATGACGTTGAAGTAGGCTCCGAACACAGCTGCTTCCAGCATTTTGGCTCCCACCTACGAAAAGAGGCTTGCGAGGAGCTCTGCTGCTGAACCAGAGCATCACCGTATGGTCCTGCAGCAGGGCAGACCCTTGGACTGCAGGACGCCCACCCTCCGCGACCCAGCAGCACACAACACTTTCCAACCCGGCATTTTCAGAACGTGGCGCCGGCGGTGAGAAACCATTCACGGCCTTGCCACACAGGTGGGAAACCTTGGGCAAGGGCTGGTGGACGTCAACTCTCCTGCAAGGGTTGCAAGCTGCCAAAAAGTTAGCGGGCAGAAACCACTAGCAGATTTGGGAAGCGTGGCTGGAGAGATGCATCTCAGAGGTCAGGACGCAACGGGGCACCTTGCAGGGAAAAGCAGTGAGCCCGGTGGCCTCCAAAGCCCCTGGCGAGGCAGCGCGTGAGCCCGGGGCTCTACCTGGATGTCGGATTTGCAGGCCAGGTTGCAGTGTCGTGCCAGCTCCTTCAGAGTGGGCCAGAGCCCGCTCACCTTCTCTGCCAGGGCACAGGGCACCCTCACAGCTGTCTTCAGCCCCTCTTGCATGGCAGCTGTGCGTCTGGGAGGGGAGACAACCCCCGCGTGAGAGTTGAATGGCTGAGCTCCACCAAGTCAGCATGTCCCCGCCAGCCCGGCTCACCTCTCCCGCTCTTCAGGGGTGCTTTTTGGCAGCTTCATTGCTTCCTGCAGGCAAGGAAAAGCTGGTTTGGTGCCATTTGGTCCAAGACGCTGCATGCCTTGCGTTGGGGGCCAGCACAGATCCAATAATTCCCATGCCCTTTAGGTGATGATGTCCCTTCCTCTGGCCCTGGCTTGGACCAAAGTCACAGCCCCACTCCTAAGGACTCCCAACTGGAAAGCCCCCTGCTTCCCTGCGGGACATCCGCTGCTGGTGGTATCTCACCATGTAGCTGCTGAAGGCACGGGAGTCAGCATCCACCATTGCCACCAGCTCGTCCATGGCCTGGTGGAAGGGAGGGATCAGCTTCCTCATGATGTGGTCCAGCTCCTCGAACTGCCGCTTCCCGTAACTCATCAGCCCCACCATGCAGCCCAGCGCCGCTCCCTGCGAGGGCGTGGGGGTAAATCCTCCAGCGGTACACGGTGCCCACTGCTACCGCCACGCCGGCTCCCATCAGAGGCTTGGCACGCCCAGGGGACTCCCCATGGCAGGCAGGGACCCCATCCTGGCGCGGGGCACGTACCAGGGCAGCTGCGGCCGCGGACACGGAGCCTCCTCCCGGCGCTGCCATCCTCCCGCCAACTGCTCGCACGAAGGTGCCCAGCGGCTTGGTCGCCAGCCCCCCATCCACCTCTCCTGCCTGCACCAGGTACCTGCAGCACATCAGCCCTGCGGGTCAGAGCCCCTCAGGCTGCAGGGACACCCACCGCTGCCACCCGGTCCCTTCTTCCCCTGTGCTGCCCTCTCCAACAGGTTTTCATCCACCCCTTGGCTCTTGCGGGTGGTTGGGAAGAGGGCTAGCCCAAAAAAGCTAAGGAGGCTGGGGGAGAGGACAAGGAGCCCCATTGGGACAGACATGTCCTGGGGGGTTGCTCTGCATTAGACAGCGTGGGCTCAGGCAAAGGGCATTTGGTGGGACAGAAACATCCCTGGGAGGGAGACGACGAAGTGCACGTCCTGCTTTCGCCTCGGCACGGGTGGATTCCCCTTCCTCTCTCCCCACAGACACATGTTTTACACCCACCGCTGCGGCGCAGCGTCTCTCCTTGGAGGACAGTGCGTGAGACGGAGGTGGTGAAATTTGGGCTGGGGATGGGATGGAGGATTTAACAGGTACATGCTCAAGTTTGGCCATGAAACCCATTCCTGCACCCCACCAGAGTGACCTGGAGACCCCCACATTCACAACATTTGGGAGCAGGGACCACCCTGCGCCTGCACAGCACCCAGCAGAGAGGTCCCCTGGATACGGGGAGGATCTGGGAGCAGGCACCGCTTCCAAAACAAGTGGAGTGCAAGAGGCAGGCAGCGGGACCACCCTCTCCGCGCAGGAAGGGGGTCCCTACTCGATGATGCGCTCCCGGGGGTGAAACGGAGACAGGGAGTCCAGGCCCAGCCGGCTGACCACCTGCAAGGAGCAGCACCACTGCGTCAGCCCCAGCTCAGTACGTCCCACCGCCTCCTCGTTCCCTGCTGTTAATTAACCATGGGTGATCCAGCCCTAGGACAGAGCTGCTCGGGCCACCACCCGGGGAGAGGACAGCCGGCGTCCTGCACGGATAAATAATTAGCTCGCTCTTATCTAGCGCGTTCCCCATAGGGTGGAAAAGCCCCTCCCTCCTGCAGCTGAACAGCAGAGCCCGTCTGCCCATTTCCAGCTTACGCTGGTCCCGGGGCAGTTTTCCATAACTCCATGCACTGCCCTTGAGCTCTGGAGAGGTCTCCTTCCCCTCCCGGTCTCTGTGCAGGTAGACCAGGCAGCTGCTGCCCGTCCTATGTCCTCACAGGGTGGGGTCTCCACTCCCTGAGCATCTCAGCAACCTCAGGACAATAAAGCAGCTTATCCCACTCGCTGTGCCTTCACAGCTTGTCGGGCACCATCCCTGGAGACAAGTGTCACAGGGCATGGAACACACCCATGGGCTGCTGTGGTCCCAAATCTCTGCTCAGTGCCAGCTTGGGAGACTTGGGGTGGTGGGGAGGGAAGTGTCTCGCTTGTGATCCCACCCTTCTCTCAGTACCAGGAGGACCCACCAGCCTGATTTTCTGTTCCTCCTCCAGGATAAAGAGTTTTTCCTTCTTGATGTAAAACTCAGCTGTGTCCAGCATGGCCTTCTTGGGGACAAGCCCTACCAGCTGCGACCCCACCACGGGGAGGTTCAGTGCCTGCAAAAGACATTGCAAACATGATTGTCCCCAGAGCCACCCGCCCCTGATCCTCATCCCTTCCCAGGATCTGCGAGGCTCACAGAAAAGCCTTCCGCAGAGGCCAGCCAGGAGCTGGGGGCTAGCAAGTTTCCAGGCTTTTGAGGTTTTCATGCCATTCACTTCTCTGCCCCGCTTCGCTGAGCTAAGCACGAGAGAAAGTAGAGCCTGACCTCGGGATAGGGAGAAAAACTTGGAGGGAGAGCTCCTCTGTGAAGCCCCCAATGAAACAGGAGTGGCGTGCTGCCCCATGCCACCCACCTCCGCATCTCGGCAGACCTCCTCGTAGACAGCGTGGAGCGGCGTGGTCTCAAAGTCCAGCAGGTTCGTTGAAACCTGGGCTATATTCTTTTCCTCCAAATACCAGCCGATGCCCTGCACCTTCTTCAAACGCCCGGGCTGCCGAGACCCGCCGTGGTCAAGGCACGGCCCGGCAGACACGGAGATGAGCAGATCTGTGCCCGGCGTGCTGCCGGCACGGGGGTACCTGGTTGGGGCCGCGACCCTGCTCGCGGAGGTTGAGGGCAATGCGATGAGCCAGCTCCTTTGTGCACAGCAGGTTAACGTTGTACGCGATGAGGAAGGTCCGGGCACCTGTCACCGTGGCTCCCCACCGGGGAACAAATGTTGGGGGCCCAAAATCGGGAGCCCACTCTGGTTTTGCAAGCTGAGGAGGAGAGCGGAGAACGCATGGGCTGGCACTGCCGAGCAGCACAAATCACCCTCCTGGGGACAGCATCTCCCTGCCCCATCAGCATCCGCCACAACCACCTCCATGTTCAGCAGCACCCAAAGGGTTTCAACAGCTCCTCTTGGTGCAAAAGGACGATGCCAGCTCCCAGCACCCTCCCCGAAGTCGGGGAGGTGCGGCTTGGTTCTGCCTGGCCCATGCCGCCCGGCTGGGTGCTGCCAGGCTCACCTTCTCAGGGAGGGCCTCGTACTCCCCGGCACGGATGGCGGGCAGGGCCTTCCTGCTCTCCTCCCGCGCCGCCTCTCCGTACAGGTACACTGCAAGAGAGAGCAGGGGTGAGCACCGCCAGGCAGGGGCTCGCGGGGTCTGGTTTTGCCAGTTTGGGAACAAACTCCTTTTGGTTAAGCTTTTGCATAAGGTATCCAGTTTCTCCATGGCTGGAAGCATGCGGGGTGGGACAGGACGGGCAGAGGCCCCCACTCACCAGGCACCCCCAGCTCTGCTGCCAAGCGCTGCCCGAAGAGATGGGCGCATGAGACGCACTCCTCCATGCCGACGTTCATCACCGGCACAAAGGGGCAGACGTCCAGGGCCCCCATGCGAGGGTGTTCACCTGGGGACGGGGCAGAGGTAAGGATGGGAGCTGGGAAGAGCAAGTGGACAAAGATGGAGGACGACCCTTTCCCAGCCTTTTTTGCAGGTTGGGCACTGCCACTGCGAGGAAAGTCGCGTTTGTGGCAGTAATGCCTACTCCAGCCCAAGGACAGGAGGGATTCAGCTTCTCCAGATCAGGAAGATGAGCAAGAGCTTTGCTCGGTCCCACCACCATCCATCCCAGCAGCGCTGCTTTTAGCTCCAGCCGTGCAAGGTGCAGCCAGAGCCGACCATCCCACGCGCTGCAGCTGAGGGATGCTCCACGTCAGATCAGCTCCCACGCTGCCCCCCAGCTCACCCGTGTGCCGGCTCATGTCGATGAGCTGCCCAGCCACACGGGCCGCGCTCAGCGCCCCTTCGACGACAGCCTCAGGGGACCCCACGAAGGTGTAGACGGTGCGGTTGGTGGAGGAGCCAGCGTCCACATCCAGCAGCACGCAGCCCGGTGTCCGGGAGATGGCCTGCCCCAACGCATCAATCACCTGCCAGACAGCACGGAGGGGAACGGTGTCTGAGTCGGCCAGACCTTTGCCACAGCCCCCCCGCAAGGCAGGGGACTTTTCTCAGCTCTCCCCCTTCCCACTGGTGCTGGGGTTGGGGATGCCCCCCACAATCAGTGGGGACGCAGCCCTGTGCTGCAGAGGACACAGGATCCAGAGGCACGAGCATCCTGCCCCCACCCAAGGGTTTGGGACACCCCCAGCTCCCCAGCGAGCCCCAGACCCGCTGTGGTGGGGGAGAGCAGCCTGGTTGCTGCTCCACCTTTGAAGATCATCATCACAAATTGCTGTTCCTGAGCATAGTGTCCCCTGCCAACTTCAAAACAGATTTGGCTCTGCAAAGCCTGTTCCCTGAGAGGGTTTACTGCAGTTTTGGGTTTGCTGAACTCCCTTGCCCCTAGCCGGGCCAAAGTTCAGCCTAGGGCTGGTGCCCAGCACAGATCCCTTTAAGCTGGACGGCATGTTTTGGCACCACAACTGCGAGTGATGTTGCTCTAAGGGGCTATGCCAGACCACCCCAAGCCCTGGCGCTACAGCAACCTTCAGGCAGCAGGAAGGAAGGGGTCTGAGCTCCCACTCCTCATCAAGGTGCCAAAAGTAAGCAAGGGCTGTCTCTGGGCATTTTCAGCATTAGCCAGCCAGGAAAAGCTCTCCCCCCCTCCACATGATCCCTCACCTCCTTGTTATTCCCCTCTGAGAAGTTGGGGACGCACTCCACCAGCTTGGCCATGGTCCCCGGGTCTGCCTGCACCCCGCAGCTCCGCTCTCAGCTCCTCACACCCTGTGGGTCTGCCTGCCCTTTCCCATCCCACCGCTGAGCAAAAGCCTCCCAGCACCCAACCCGCTGCCTCCTCCCCAAGCCGGGGTTTCTCATTAACAGCATCGATCTGTGGCCAGGAGACAGAAAGGGTCTTGGACAAACAGCACGCTGCTGGCCCTTCTGTGTCTGAGGCAGCTCCGGGCACAAGGGCACTGCATGCTTGCCTTCAGCACTAATTACCCACCAGCTTCAATTAATTGCTAGGAGAAGAGGAAGCCATGCCCAGGGCCAGCCTCATCACTAATTACCGACCACCTTCAATTAATTGCTAGGAGAAGGAGATGCCATGCAAAGAAAAACATCAGCTATGCACAGCATCGTGCTGTGACTCCTGGGTGGGTCAGCCTGCTGCAGGGCAGAGGAACGGGACCACCAGCACTATGCCATAGCACGGGACAGCTGCTCCCCAACTCCCCCCACGGGCTCCCAGGACCCTCAACCTGGGCAGCCCAGGAGCCCAGCTTGGGCAGGGGCCGGTGGGTAAAATCTGTCGCTGTGAGCAGGATTCGAACCTGCGCAGGGAAACCCCATTGGATTTCGAGTCCAACGCCTTCACCTCTCGGCCATCACAGCCCCGGCCCTGGGCACCCGGGGGGGACAGCTGCCCCCCGCCCCGGGCACCCCCATTCCCCCCGGGTGCCCCGTTGTGCTGGCAAGTGGGGAAGTCTCGGGGTGCTGGGTGCGTCCCCGCACACACCCTCAGCCCCGCTGTGCTGCCCAGGGCCTGGCGGCAGGGCCCATCCCCAAAAAGTGTCTCCTGGCACAGCGGGGCCCCCCAGCACCCCAGCACCCGGCACAGGCTGGGGGTGCGCATGCAGCTGTGCACCCCGGCTCGTTGGTCTAGGGGTATGATTCTCGCTTAGGGTGCGAGAGGTCCCGGGTTCAACTCCCGGACGAGCCCTCCTTTTGGGGACCCTCCTCTGGCTGCAGCCCCTCTGGGATGGGGGACAGTGGGCATCAGCACAGGGAGGCCGTGCTGCCACCACGTCCCCAGGGGCAGCTCTGCCCCAAGGCTCTGCCCAGGAAAACGTGTCCCAGCTCTGCCCCGCAGCCATCCCGCATCCTGGCCTGGCACACGCACTGTTTCGGGGGACATGAGGGACACTCAGTGCCTGCAGACCCCCAAACCCCACCATCACCAGCTCCGCGGGCAGCCAGCAGCCACAGGGATTTGCTGGCACTGGCAGCAAAGCCAGGTCACACAGGAACCCCCATTTTGAGGGGTGCCCCATGGAGGAAGAAGGGTGGGCGCTGTTGCTGCAGAGCTCTGGCCATTGCAGCCTCTGCACGGACCAGGGAGATGGTTTGGAGGAGGAAAACCCCCAGAGACGGTGGGGGTTGCGCATGCTGGCCACTAATGGCCCACGGCCACCTCAAGATGGTGGCTCCATGGACCGGGCAGAGCAGGAGGGACCTCCGTGCTCCCAGAGTGTGCCAAGGGCTGCACAGGTGTCAGCTGCCCCCCAAAGTCCCAGAAGTGTGTGGGATGTGGATACTGGGGGCGCAAAAGGGGTGCAGCACCCCGGCTCGTTGGTCTAGGGGTATGATTCTCGCTTTGGGTGCGAGAGGTCCCGGGTTCAACTCCCGGACGAGCCCTCCTTTTGCCCACACGCTGCCTTGCTCCTACCCACCCCCTCACCCCGGCACCCATGTTCACCCCAAGAGACCCCCCCGAGCCCTGGGAAGGCTCACAGGGTGCCCGCACAGCCTGCCGTGGCCGGGCAGGGGAGGGCCAGGGCTGCGGGCACGTCCGCGCAGGCTGCGGCTGCTGGGAATGAGCCCCAGGCCGGCTGTGGCCCAGGGAAGCAGGCCCAGGGCTTTGGTGGGGGCCTGGGGGCTCTGTGCGCCCCGCAGGCATGAGGGATGGGGGTGTGAGGGGGCAAAAGGAGATGGAGATGCTGGGGGTTGAACCCAGGGCCTCTTACATGCAAAGCAAGCGCTCTCCCGCTGAGCTACATCCCCCTCCAGTAGTCTCTCACCTGGCTTTCCCCTCAGTCCCAAAAAAATCCCTGTCACTACCTCCTTCTCCAACCCTCTGGAGCTGGTGACCATGAAGTTTGGGGATCTGCAGGCCCTGGGTGTTGCTCGGGTGCCCCTGGGTTGGTGAGGGTACCAGGCCGGGATGCAGCATGGCTGCTGGGCAGAGCGGGGACACATTTTCCTGGGCAGAGCCGCCCACGGGGACGTGGTGGCAGCAGGACCTCCCTGTGCCGATGCCCACTGTCCCCCATCCCGGAGGGGCTGCAGTCAGAGGAGGGTCCCCAAAAGGAGGGCTCGTCCGGGAGTTGAACCCGGGACCTCTCGCACCCTAAGCGAGAATCATACCCCTGGACCAACGAGCCGGGGTGCCCAACTGGGACCCCGCCCAAATCCTGGGTGACACCACCCACGGGCACCACACACGGCAGCGGGAGCACAGCACAAACGGGGGCTGCCCCAGGGCGCTGCCCTCTCCCCCCACCTCTGCTCTGCGCCCCTCGCCTCCCACAGCTCCCCCCGCACGGGGCACCGGACCATCAGCAGCAGCCGCCCCACATCTCGCAAAAATGCTCCACAGCACCTCGCCCCGCTCTCACGGGGGCCGCTTCCTCCCCTCTCCCGCTTCTGCAAAACCGGCAAAATCCCAGCACAGCCCGTGCCCCTCCCGCTCTGGGGCATCACAGCCCCCGGAGGGGCACTGGGGGGCTCAGCCCGGGAGCAGGTTCCCCGGGACCGGAGCTGCTCCCCAGGGAGGGGGCCCAGGGCTGGAGCTGCCCTAGCTCCGCTCACCCCCCGCCCCCGGCTCCCCCAGCGTGGGCAGGGGCCGGTGGGTAAAATCTGTCGCTGTGAGCAGGATTCGAACCTGCGCAGGGAAACCCCATTGGATTTCGAGTCCAACGCCTTCACCTCTCGGCCATCACAGCCCCGACCCTGGACACCCGGGGGGGGACAGCTGCCCCCCGCCCCGGGCACCCCCATTCCCCCCGGGTGCCCCATTGTGCTGGCAAGTGGGGAAGTCTCGGGGTGCTGGGTGCGTCCCCGCACACACCCTCAGCCCCGCTGTGCTGCCCAGGGCCTGGCGGCAGGGCCCATCCCCAAAAAGTGTCTCCTGGCACAGCGGGGCCCCCCAG
>JAAGAY010011783.1:0-12154 GCA_011801015.1 Ardeotis arabs
AGCTCCTCTCTCTCCCCTCAGCCTTCCCCTCGCATCACCCCGGCGAGTTTTGGTTCCCGGCCTCCGCCTTCCCTCGGGGAGGGTGTGTGGGGGGGAAGCCGGATCTCTCCGCCGCCCCCTCCTATCCCCGGAGGGAGGGGAGCGGGGTTTCGGGGCCGGAGGGCGAGTCCGCCTCCCCGGAGAGGGCCTTCCCTATTTCCAGCCGTACCCCCGCCCCCGGTTCAGGGAATGCTCTTCCCCAAGCGCCGTGACCCACTTTGCCTCAGACGTTTGGTGCCACCCCAAGACACAGGCGGATCCTTCTCCAGAGGATGCCTCTGGAGTTTTTGTCCCCAGGGGTTTGGTCTCTTGCGGGTTGAAAAGCGTTTCTGTGGGTAGGCAACGAGGAGATAGGTATATACTTCTCGAGAAGCAGTATAGGCCTTTTTTAACGTTATAGAAGAGACTTCTTTTTCTTAGTGTTTTAAAAGTAAACAAAACTTTTGTGTAGTGCACATGCTTAATTTCACTTACAGACTGTTTCTCTGCATTCCCTCCTTGTACTGAAGTAGTATTAATTTTATTGCCTGAACATGAATTGAATTCACTGATTGGTGTCTAATCATGCTTAGGGAAAAAAAGCCCCTGTAAATAGCTATCAGAATTAATTTGGCAGCAACTGTGAGAAATGATCATAAATTTACAAATGCAGTTGGAGTAATGATCCAGCATGGATTTGACAAGAAATACACCCCGACCTCTGGGAAGCAGTGTGTAGGTTTCTACAACAGTCAAAAAGCACTTGGTTGTGCTGGTAGTGAGCTTAGAGGCTGGGAGTTGTCTGAAAAGGATGCAGAGGGGTTAAGGCTCCTGGATTTGAGCTGGGAAGAGGCAAAGAAGAGAAAGAGCTGAGCTGAGTGCAAGGAGGAATATTAGGAGAGATTTCTGTGTTTTAATCATGCACTGGTTGCGGTTGCTTGGGAGTGAATCCAAAAGATGTGGCAATGCCTTCACTTACCGGCAGCCCACTGGGAGCTGGGGTTCCTGGCCCTTCTGGACATCAAGCGATAAAGGGCTCCTTTTGCCCAAGGATGCCAACAACTTAAGGGAGTGCTGGAAAAAAAGTCACCTCGTAACACTTCTCCAGGGAGTGTGTTAATGAGGTTTGCCTCTGCCACAGACAGAGGTCTGGTCTTGAAAAGCCTTAGGCACTGCGAGCGGTTTTGCGCTGAAGCTGTGGGGCCGTGTATAATGTGAAGTACGCTCCCCCAGTGTCACAGGAGGAAGGCTCGACTAGCTAAGGATAACACGAGACCTCGCCTTTTTTTTCTCTATCAGTACGGGAAAGATCAAGATGTTTGGTGGAGAAAAAGTGAGTAGGCAAGTACACGGGGAACCCCTGAAGGTGGCTGTAGAGCATTCCTGGATGCGCACAGCAGCCTATGCTGGCCGGGCTGCCTCTCACCACCATCCCACGGTCCCTGGCAGCCGGTATCATTGACAGCAATTCTAGCAGCTGCTTGCAAGGATGGGACAGAAAAGTGAGATGTCTAATGAAAACTCCTGTAGGAAGGAAAAACACTCTGGCAGATAAGCATTTTTTTTCTAATGTCAGTATTACTGAACTTGTCTTTTTCTCCTTTTGATTTAATTAGGGACTATGATGGGAGGAAACATCCCGCCGGCTGTTAGGATCCAAGCTTCTCCCAGCGCAAGGATTTGTCAAGGCTGAGAGACTCTGGATTATCCATAAACCTCCTCTAAAATACACAGCTGCTTTTCTGTCTCCCCGTCGCGAGGGGTCTTGGAGTAGATAAAAAAATGGCCTCCAGCCTCACCTGTGCCGGTGTGGTCTGGGCCTTCCTCTCCTTCCTCTGCGCCGCCACCTCCTGTGTGGGCTTCTTCATGCCCTACTGGCTCTTGGGGTCTCAGCTGGAGAAGTCGGTTTCCTTTGGCACTTTCCGGAGATGTTCCTACCCGGTGCGGGACGAGAGCCGCCAGACGACCGTGATGGTGGAGCAGTGTGGCCGCTACGCCTCCTTCCAGGCCATCCCAAGCGCCGAATGGAGGATCTGCACGGTGGTGACGGGCCTGGGCTGCGGGCTGCTCCTCTTGGTGGCCCTGACGGCGCTCATGGGCTGCTGTGTCTCCGAGCTCATCTCCAGGACCGTGGGCAGGGTGGCAGGAGGCATCCAGTTCCTGGGGGGTAAGTGCATGTGCAGAGAGGAGATGGGGGCATCTTCAGGCTGTGGGTTTACGTGTGGGGAGACTCCCCTTGTGATTTGGCATGCGGCGGGGATGAGTGTAACTTTCTGGTAGCAAGGGAGACCACTTGGCTCCCTCAACGGTTGAGAGGATTGTCTGGACATGTGGCCCAAAGATGCAACCGCTTGTGGTCACTCTCCTGTGCTTAGGCCCTGCCCGGTGGCTGTGCAGCCTTTGACAGCTGCATGGCAAGTTGACTTCTGTGGGCCAGCGTCTCTGCAGAGGTTTCGTGGGCTGTAGTTTCCTGCAGAGCTCAGCCAGGATGGAGGTAACCTGGAGAAGCATGGTGGCTGCAGAGCCCCGTGGAGCATCACGGTTTTGCTGAGGAGAGGCTGTGCTATGTAGGAACAACCTCCCTTCTTTCTCCTTCCTACCCACATCACTGGCACAGCTCCTACCACCTCTGCTCTCTGCAGCTATGTGGATCTGGCAACAAGTCCATGGCCCGGGTTTGAAGTGGGGGATGTTTATCCCTGGTGGAAGTGTCCCGCCATCTCCCAGGAGGAGCCATGATGGGCAGTCCGAGCCACGCTGTCCGCTGATGGTGCCGTGGGTTTGTTGAGTCTATGGGGAGTGTGTGGGAGAATGACCTCCCCTCCTTTTTTTAGCTCGTAATTGTACAGAGTATTTGTAACTGTGGCGTATTTGAAGGGTATGAGACAATAAACAGGATCCTCAAGCGTGTTTTTTATAGGGCAGTTTTCCCAGTAACTCATCACTCTCCTATCATCGGTGACATGCGGCTCAGTGGCACTCACTTTCGCCTGGTGCAAGCGCTCCACCACCTGTGCACGCTCGCCCCCGTAAGGGACAAGTTTCCCTGCGCTCTGGGCGTCGGGGCAGTGTGGGTGCCAGCGTTTTGGGTCCCCTGCAGTGTCGGGTCCCAGCCCGGTGCCCCGGAGGAGCAGGCTGCAGTGGGACCCCACCTCTCTCCCTTCCAAACAGAAACTTGCCCTGCAAGGGCAGTCCAGATACATCTGGAGTCTGCAGCCCTACAGAAGCACAAGACAAAAACTCCGATACTGTCCAGCTCGGGGCAGACAACTGAGGCAATGAAAGGGCCCCATGTCAGGCCTGCAGCCAGGCAATGCCGGCGTAGCTCCTCCTGGGCCATGAGGAGCCCTGTCTCCAACTTTTTGAGTAGTTTCTGTACTTTGGAGCAAACCAACCCCGTCGCTGTACCCTTCCATCAGCTTTGCGACCCACAGGCATTCCGGTGTTTAATCTGGCTGACAATTTGAAAGCGCAGCAGCTGCTGGAGAGTTAACTCTGCTGGGAGCTGCGGCTTCTTGAAGCCTGCTCCCTTATACAGCTCCAGAAAGGCAGCTACGGGGTGTAGGGGATTTTCGGTTCGGTGACGCTCTGTGAGCCTGCTCAGTCTGGCTATTTTCACTTAAAGCCATCACAGGCTTGTGCCTTAACCACCCCCTCTTTCCAACTGCTGGCTCTGCTCGTCTGGTTTTAATTTGTGTTTGGCCCCATTCTCATGTCCGTGCTCCCTGGCCTGCCCGTGGCGTGGAGCCGGCTGTGCCTGTGTCTGCTTACAGCCACCCCAGCAAAGGCAGTAGCTCCAGCGGTGGCTGGTCGGATGGAGGGGACGCAGGAGGAACCCCGCTCCCCCGGTGGCGCCGGTGTGGACTGAAGGTGTGCCCCCTTCTCCGAGGCGGGATGGTGGCTCCTGTGCAAGGGGGCGAGAGGTCCCTTCAGACCTCTGAGCCGAGCAGGCAGCATCCCGTCCCGTCTGGAAGGGCGTCAGCAGGTACTGCTTGTCCTCGGGAGGTGACAATTCAAAGAAGTATGGACTTGTGATATGAAACAAAAATTGCCAACAACTTTGCTTACAGTTCAGAAATTAGTTACACAGCATGTCTAATTTTCCCCTCTGCTGGCTTTTATGGTTGTTTCTCATTTCACGCAGCACTGCTGGAAGTGTGTAAAAATGAACAAAGCGAGAACCCGTCATTTCTTAACCTGCTTGAAATGTGGGTACGCGAGGGAGAGGGCAGGTGGTGAAAGCCAGTAATTTGGATGAACTGAAGGGACGTATCAGGGTAAAGATCAGATCTTTACATCCTTAATCAAACCCTTAGCTGCTATAAATCAGTATAGCTTCATTGTTTAAATGACATGCCTACATTTATTCGGATGTCTAACTTAGGCACTATAATTATTAGCTTGTTTTATGTCCAGATAGCCACGAGCTGTTCACTTTATTTACTAACTGGGAATGCCAGCTCTTTGTTCCCTGTACTAGCTCTTTGTTCCCTGTACTACAGTTGTAGGTTTAGTTATATACCACGATGTCTGCTTTGAACACGGCTTAGTGGCAGTACTGTGATTGTCATTTTAATTGGCCTCCACTTGGAGATCTAACCAAATAAAGCCTGCACAATTTTTTTTTTTTTTTTTTACTGGGGAAAAGAACCCCTTTCTTTCTGTATATGAAGAAAAAGCCTGGGGAAATAAGCAGCCCACTGAGTGATGCTATTAGTTCATCCTCTCAATTAGGGCAAGGAGATAGCTAGGCAGTTTCACTTTCTTTTTGTTTTTGTCCAAGTCACCTGCACCAACACCCAGCTGTGGCTCCTGTGGCAGAAGATGAGTGTTGGAATAAACCGTATTCCTCTTGAAGTTAGAAACCAGCTTAAAGACACACTCAGGGTAGCTAGTTTATGACTTTACTGGTGTTCCATTAGTCTGGGATCCAAGTAATTTTCTCAACATGATTTAAAAATGCAGACTTGTTGAGGAACTAAACCAATTGACAAAAGTGTTATGGGAGGCCCAAGAGTGGGTGAGATGTACAAGCCCCTAAAGCTGTGGTGAGCCAAAGCATTAAGGTTGCTAAAATGAACTTACTCCAACACTGAGAGCGTTTTTACTGCTGTAAAAAGGTGTCAGAGAGGTTTGCTTACCAGAGGTGGTAAGCAAACAGCCTGATCCGCTTCTTCAGCAGTGCGAAGGAGGAGTAACTCCAAGTAGGTCAGTGGAATAACACCTGTATAAAAGTAGTGCAGCTCACACTAGCTAAATGGTGCCAAGGTTTTACAGCTGGGATTTCCCCAAGTTGTACGTGGCAACTCAGGGGAGTGAATTATTCATGAGTGCTTATACGATAAATCTGCTCTTGTCATAAAAATTGAATGGAAGAACCTGCAAGAAACTGCAGATCCATGCAAAGTCAGAAGGGCTCCTTAGATATGGGTTGATGTTACGTACTTTGTCTATATTTGCTACTTTAGATAATCCTGGCTACAGAACATATGTGTATTTTAAGATGACCCTAGGATGATACACGCTGAGATTCTGTTCCGAGTAGAAAGGTTGCATCATAGACTTTTCCTCCTGTCTGCAATTATGGGAACCGCTTCCTTTCCCATGCATGATCACATGGCAGCTCTGTAGCCATTACAGCAATTGCCTAAGTGAACAACAGTGCTATTTTTAGCTTTTTCTAAGGCAATTTGGTAGTGGGCGACAAGAAGTAGCCAACATGCCAAGGCCAGCCATTTCTGCAGTGACTGCCAGTGGTCTGCAGTCCATGGTCGGCCAACTGCTGCTGCAGTGGCTCAGAACATGCTTCACGGACATTTCTGTTGGATTGCTTCTAAGAACTGACAACTGAGGTGAAAGTTATGCTGTCTGTAACCTCTTGAGGGCACAGTTATGTAGATGGATACACTCTTTGCTGATAACAGTAAGTGCAATGTTTCCAGCTGGTTTCCTTTGAGTGTTTGGAAGACTGAGGCATAGATAATGCAGCTAGAAAAGATTGCAAGGGTGTATCTTTGACCATAACTATTGAGGGCATGACAGCAGGAAGTGAAGTTTAACAAATCTATGGCAAATTGGAGTCTGTAATTATCGATCTTTTCATTGTGCTGTGGCAAGTCAATTCCACTTAAATGGGGAGACTAGAAATTTGCAGGTAAGTAGCTCAGATATGACATCCTAATTTGGTGAGTAGTTTCACTCTCTGAATGCAGAGCAATGATTTTAAGAACACTGCAATAATTTTAAGAACATAATGAACTTAAAGGTTAGTCAGTTTTATGAGAGGTAGTGGATCAAAAGACACAAGTGTTGCAGGGATGGTCAATTTAAAGAGCGTTACGCTGGCAAGGTGAAGCTTTTCATTAAAATGGTCAGTGCACAGGAATTATAGATGAAATCTGCACTAACTCAGAGCTCCCTTTGGCTCTGTAGGACAGCTAAGCCAAACTCAGAAGAATATGAGTCCAAGGGAACAGAGCGTGAAACAACCTGCTAACTTAGACACCTCTCTGAACCCGCCACCTTAGTGCTGATTCCAAGTGGCACGTGAGAATCATAGAATGGTTAGGGTTGGAAGGAACCTTCAAAGGTCATCTAGTCCAACCCCCCTGCAAGGAGCAGGGACATCCCCGACCAGATCAGGCCACTCAGAGCCTCATCCAACCTGGCCTTGAACGTTTCCAGGGATGGGGCATCCACCACCTCTCTGGGCAACCAAGTCAGCTCTCTCCATCAGTATGGGCTAGTCATGTGGTTTGTATTGCCATCTTTAGTTCTGATCGCTCATTGATTGTACTCAATAAATGCACAGGTTTTGCTGCTTCCTTCAGTAAAGGAGCAAACTTTTCAACAGCGCCTTTTCTTTCTCTCCTTATTGCTCTATCTTATCCTTGTGTCTCATGGGAGTGCTAAAACTATGGTCCTTGAGTTGCCGGTTAGAAAGTCTGGAGAGCTCTTGAGCTGAGGAGGAGTGATGAAAGGACCATTTGATTATTTGAAAAAAAAATAGGGCACAGATCCTAACAACTTCTGATTTTGTCTCAGAAAAAAAAAAAAAAAAGTTGCCTTCTGGAAAAAGCTCTCAGCACCACACAAAATTGCTGCAAAATCTTTTGCTATGTGTCCTATGCCAGTAGTGGCCGTGATAGTTTCCGTCACCTGTAGACTGCTCAGGACAAGTGTTTGCTGGGTGTGGAGGGCAGAAGAATGAAGAGTGTTCTGTCAAGGTGAGGAGAGCATTGATTGTGGGGTCATGGTTCTGTGTTGTCTGTGAGGAAATCTTAGAGAAAGCCTTTGAGATTTTGGGTTGGAGATCCAAAAAGGAGGCAGATTCAAAGGAGATCTGGAAGTTGTTAGCATATTAATGGCTGAATCTGACTTCTCAGGTGAGATGATTAAAGTGTAGGTGGCAGAGAAAGGAAGAGCACTAAAGTGGAAGCACAGTGGGACCACGCAGAGAAGCTGTCCTTCAAAGAAAATGCTTAGGGAAACAGTTAAAGAAGTAAGAGGAACTCTTGGAAGAGATGTATTTACTGAACCTAAGAGACTGTCATGTTTCAAGAAACATGACTGGCAGTCAAAAGCAACCTGTGGGTCAAGGAGAGTGAGGGCAGTCTCAGTTCTAAGACTGGCTATGAAGAAGTCATTAAGGGCTTTGATGAATGTAGTTCCAGTTGACTGTAGGGACTAGAAACTCCTGGGAAAAATTTGTGGAGGAAAAGAACTGCAGAATGGTGACCAGTACTGGTTATTTTGTCTGACAGCTGAAGTGAGACTCTGCTTTCTGCCTGGAAGACCAAGGTTGGGATCTTTTATCCCTATAGGGAGAACTGAGAAGAGCCTTGCTAGGGATGAGGAAGATTTGAGATGCTCAGGAGACTTCCAGGAAGGAAATAATTACAGTTGCAGTTCTCCCAAGCCTATCTTGTCCATTTCCCCCATCTATACATATTATTCTCAACTCCTCCTGAAATTTGTACCTGAAAAAACCAAGAAATAAAACCATGCAAAAATAACCTTTTAGTTCTTTCATCCTCTTTAGCCTAAAATATTTTTCAAAAGGGTAACTTTTGGGGAGAGGCTAGGGAGGTGCGTCTGCTTCTGTCCAACACCGAGCTCTCTTCTTCACCTGCAAGTTAGCTGCTCCAGGTTGCTTGGCTGCATCTTCTTCTGTCTTTCCTCTTGTCAGATGCAAAGCGTCAGTGACTTTGCTGTGCTCATGTAGACATGTGACAGGGCAATCCTCATCCTAGACAAAGACAAGCTGCATGCTAGGTATTAATCCAGTGTGTGCATGGATGTATAAAGGCACTGTGAGGGGGGCATGTGAAAGGAACAGATGCCTCACCAGGAGGTAACAGAGGAAGAGTGAAGAAGAAACATGGCACTGTTAAATATTGCTAGCAAGTGATTACGTGCCATGTCATAGGCTCACCGATTCAGCAATAATAAGGTCAACAGAGAACACTGTGACTATTTAGTCTGAGGTCTGCTGTAGTATGGGTCATAGGACAGCCTTCATATGATTTCGGTTTGAACAAGAGTATATATCTGAGAAAAAAAGCAGCTTCTAATCTGAATGTAATTACTTTCAGAAAAGCAGGATCTTCATAAGTTGTTCCAGTGGTGAATTATCTTGACCGCTTTCCTTCTAGATCATTAATGCAGATATTAAAAAATGTAGCACCAAGGATATATCATTGCAAAATTACATTTTCTTGAGGATCATTATTTTTTTTAAGATCCAACAGTTAGCTTGCGTTTAATCCATTTAAGCTGTGCTATGTTGTGGTTTCTTTACCAGAACAACCTGTATAGAAGCAGCTTCGTAGCTGCTATGTTTCACATCAGTTATCTCTCCAGTTTTCTATAGGCATCCACCAAAAGATTAAGAGCAGCATATAGTTTTGCAGCTTTATCCCTTTTCGGCTTGACTCTGACTTGCTGAACTGCCTCTCGTGACTGCAAGTGATGATGTTTGGTATCTACTTCCCAGCACTACAAGGTGCCTTCGCATACTGTGGGTGCAGTGCAGGGTGAAATGCTTGGATTTGGGTTTGGAGTCCAGTTAAGTAAGGCGGGGACGTGTTATTGTTTGGGAAGATGTTTAGAACAAGGGAACTTGGACAGTGATGTTACCTTAACAGATTTTGTAGCATATGTTTTATTAAAGATTAGCCAGCTCTCTCTCTGCTGTATTCAAACAGGGGTTAAAATGTAAGACAAATTCAAGACTGAAGCTGGATCGATGCAATGTATGTCCTCTATCAGTCTCAGTTTATAAACATTACTTAGATTCCTACTCTCTTAATCAGATGTAGCCTGTATTGCTTGAGTCTTTCCTCTATGCATGGGCCACCAAGTGTGACTGGAGGGGAATCAAAGTTAGCAGGTACTTATCTGAAATATGTAAAAAAAAAAAAAGGTGCAGACTTAGATGACATTTCCCATGGTTGCCTTCACCTTGCTCACAGAGGTTCCCTCTGCGGCCCTCCTAAAGGCAGCTGCCCCAGCAGATCTTTTTCTGTGATTGTTCCCCAAGGAGGCCCGCTGAAGGAGACCTGAGTTAGCAAAGATTTGCTATTTAAGCTAACACTAACATTTTAACAAAGCAGGTTAGCGAGGAAGAATCAGCAATAAATGTTACTGGTCATAAAGTGCAGAATCAGTAGCTCTGAGGAGATCATCCCTGCCAGCAAGGTCACGGGCGGTGCAGAGCAAGCAGGGAGTTGCAATGCTGTCGGAATAGTGGAGATGCAACTTGAAGAAGACAAATGATGTGGAGAGTAGCCTTCCTACTCAGCTGTCTTTGTTTTTTTTTTTTCTTTCTGTCCCCAACCACTTCAGATATCTTGACTCTTTTGGTGTTTCAAAATCTTACTAACAAAGCAGCAGGGCCCTTATGAGCTGCAAATTTTTGTGTGTCCTTTGAAGTCAGTGACGCTTAGCACAAATGGCATCAATATTTCTATCCTAGAGGTGAGATGAGCTGATCATGATGTTAGCCTAAAATGGGTGTGGTTCTGAGGCTGCGTTTCTTCTTGAAGATCTACCTCAGTGAATTAGCTTATATATACTGAATTGCGCTTCGAAACATACTTTTTTTTTTTTTCAATTATATTTACTCCTAATATAAATTTTGGCTAAATACAGGGGAAAAAAAACCATGCAGAGTTTCAGCCTGGAACAAATTCTGCAAGTTAGATTTTATGTGCTTTGGAAGCACATTTAAAATGGAAATACTGATGTATTAGAAAAAATAAAAGATGCTGCTAAAATATTGGGAAGAATATTTTTATTTCTCTTGTTTTCCTATTGATGTTGAATATAAAAGTGATTTTTTTAAAATATTGCTGCAGCTGTATTGGGTTTAAGCAGAATTTTGCATTAAGAACAGAATTTTTGATCTAAAGAAGTCCTGGAGTGCTGTTTTATTTATCTGTAGAAAGAAGTTCAGACTTCTTGCTTTTTTCCCCTCTTTTATTAGAAAGGAACAATGATGCTCAGCACTTCTGTGATGCTTTTCATTTCAAAAGGCTTTGCTTGCATAACCTAATGAAACTTCAGAAAACATGAAGCAGGGGAGCAAATAATCTGTTTTACCTGTGTAGAGTCAAAGTAAATTCAGAGTTACTTCACTTCAGATCCTCTGTGTTTATGTTGATTAGAGCAGAATCTGGGTTGTAGTTAGCAGTTTCATTTCTGCATTGAAAGATCTGGCTTGTTTTGCTTCCTGAGCTCCATGAGATATTTGAATATCTCTGGGAACTCCATTTAAGCATCAAAATGTTTCAATATTTTCCAGTGTGGATGAGGTCATATGCCCTACAGACAGCACAGGATTATTCCCAATGGTGTATTTTCCAGGATTTCGTCCAGTCTGGTGTTAAACATCTATGTAAAGTTGTTTTTTTTTTCCTCGCTTCTCTCAGGAAATTCAACTTACTAGGCATTCCACTCAGAAATTTTTCACAATATTCAACCTGCATTTTCCGTTCCTTGCTCACATCTTTTTACTTCTCCAATGTACATTTTTACCTTCTAAGTTCTTTAACTTTGGCTTTTTAAAGTATAATAAAACAGTTTTCAATCTCCTTCATAATTTCTGAAAACAGGTGTAGAACTTGAGGGCAATCAAGGTACTGTTTTAATGCAGTGAGCAGTTAGGAAGGAAAATGGTGTAGTTCAGAAATGTGGGATGTATTTGCACTGCCAAAACTCCAGCCACAGCCACATGGCCTGGCTTCCTGCTCAAGGGTTTCCTTCAACTCTCTGGAATACCTTTGTTGACTTGAACGATGTTAAGCTTTTTCTGTTGCCCAAGTGCAAGGTTCTGAGTGGCATTCGGACCATGGGGAGATAGCCTTAAGTCACAGAGGAACAAGAAGGACATCTTCTCCTTCATTCTTGATGACTCTGACTTGGGATGACCAGACATCACTCTGACCCCTGGTCAGAGGGGCAATATTGCATTTGACAGATCCCTTCTAGTAGCTGTCCTGTGACTTCTCAGGCATGAAAAACTGGCCATGGTTAATGCACCCTGACAATGCTGGTGATAAGTCCGATTCACTGGGCTTGATTAGATCTCATTTACATTGTTTGTTCCACTGTCAATCCCCTGAGATGTCACAGGTACATCTTTGAACAGAGGCAGACTTTTTTTTTCCCACCAGACTGGCTTTTCCTTAGAGCCTGACCTGCTGAAATCAACAGCAATGTTCCTCCATGGGACTTGGGGGAGGGCAGGATCTGGAGCTCAATGCTGTTGCTGCCGATTGAGGCTAGCGGGATTTGGAGGAGGTTGCTGCTGTGTAGCAGTGCAGAATCATAGAATCATAGAATGGTTAGAGTTGGAAGGGACCTTCAAAGGTCATCTAGTCCAACCCCCCTGCAAGGAGCAGGGACATCCCTGACTAGATCAGATTGCTCAGAGCCTCATCCAGCCTGGCCTTGAATGTTTCCAGGGATGGGGCATCCACCACGTCTCTGGGCAACCTGTTCCAGTGTTCTACAACTCTCACTGTGAAATTTTTTTTTCCTAATATCCAATCTAAATCTACCCCCCTCTATTTTAAAACCATTACCCCTAGTCCTATCACAACAGGCCCTACTGAACAGCCTCTCCCCATCTTTC